>JAWQUT010000075.1:1475442-1494007 GCA_033807755.1 Ellobium chinense | reverse complement strand
CTAACATGTGAAAAAGAGAAAATAATACCAAAAAAAAATGCCATGTGCGCATGCACATTGGGACTCAGAGACCGGTTAAAAAATACTATGTTTAAAACATAATCTCTCTAATGTCTCAAGGCATGTTGTCATTGGCGCAGACAGCTTGAATGAACAGATCATATGCAGAGAATAGAGTGATGAGAGTATAGCATGTAACCAGCTCTAGCTTCACTGCAGGACCTGACTGTTGACAGATCTTCCCTTACTACAGCAGAATAACATCATTTATTGTCAATTTGGTTTATTATATATTTACTATAATCACATCTATCCCCCCATCCCCCTTTCCCTCGCTTTTCGAACTTCCTGAGAGCCACAGATATTAAGCAGCATCTCATAATCGCGCTGTTTGCTTACTCACAATCATATTCATTGATCTGATAAGGTTGCAGCTAAGTGGAGTTGGTTATAGGTAGAAAATTTAAAAACTTCTGGCTTACCTGAACACTTTGACTCTCTTTGAAGTGGAGACAAGGTGAAAAATTGTATTTGCTCCTGTCAAGTACCCCCTTGAGTCTCTACTTAGGTTGATAATATGTGGATATCATGAGTTCCTTGTTAACTCTAAGAATTTTATTCTTACCAAATACGTTTGCACTCCCTATGAAACACACAGGGTTAAGACAGTATCATTGAGTCAGGCTTTTGTGGCTTAAGGAAAATATGCACCACTTGTGACATTGAGAGAGGCTCATTCACATAAGCTTAGGTGATTTAATAGACCCAGCTAACAGCTGTGCGGAAGTGAAACAAAATGTGTACTCTTTTCAACTGGACTGTGTTAAGTTTTTCATCGTTGAGAATATCAACAATGTAATACATACTTTATTATTAAGTATGCATTTTACTTGCACTTATTCTTTATTATTCTATACTTTTATTATTCAATGAACTTCAGTAATAAGTATCTCAGTATTAAGTATACTTTTCCAATGCGTGAAGGTATACTTATTATTGAGGCTTGACTGAATTAGGAAAACGTGGTCTTGGAAGACGCACTTCAACAGATCATTAAAATGAATGAATGCAGGTTGCTCATAATAAAGGATGAAGTCTATTAAAAGGAGTCAGATATCTTAATCGGGAGAGTTGCTTTTCTTGTCGTTTCTTTCTAAAAGATAAGCCAAAACTCATCTTTGGTCGACCAGTAACAGAGCATAAATTTGTATATTCCACAGAAAAAGCTGCAAGAGGGGAAATTCACGAAGAACTATGTTGCCACTCAGCAGGCTCTCGACGACCATCGGGATGACACAGAGAAGGTCACAGAGGTCAAGGACAGACTTGATGAGATCAAGAAATCAAGAGTGAGTTGCTAAGAACAAGGGCCTCGTACCCATTTCATACTTTAAAAAAAATTGTGCTCAAACTGTAGGCTATGAGTAACATGTGATAATTGTAGTATGAAAATTATTTTATGACATGTTAAGCAAATGTAAACTGGGATGTGGATAATGAGCCATTGGCAAGTGAGAGTTTTGGTCCATGTCATATAATAAGCCAAATGAGGTCCACCCTTCATATAAGCTACATTCAAGCCGTATAATTTTATGCTAATAATGGCATTTAGCATAGGGTAAGATCTTAAAGGCCTCTTGTAAATTCAAAGCAGTGCAGCAATGAATCACAGCTTTCATACTTGTAATCCTTCAGAGAAAGCAATTTTGATGAGAAGATCACTGGTTGCTGACAGACCAGAAACACAGGTCCAGTCATCTGGTAAAAACTAGAACGTTAGTTCTGGGCCAAAATTCTCCCGGTCACAAATTTGAACTGACCAGATTTGCTGCTTCAGATATAAATGTTTGAAAGCTCCTGTTTTTCTGATTTAGTAAAGATAAAAGCTATCAGGTGAGTTTGAATTTAGAGAGATTTAGCAGAATGGTCAAAATTTCCTGATTTCTCAAATTTGAATCAGACACATTTATTAGATTTACCAAATGACAGGATACATGTACACAGATATCTGTAAATATTGTGAAAGCTGTAAGATGTATGCAGGTATGGGTGACGAAAGTTGGAAGATATCAAGTCATTAATTGAGAGTCTTTGTACTTCAGTGATTTTGATGAGAATCATGCTGAATATGACAAGTACCTGGGGGCTGATAACTGTGTTATCAACATATGATTAAGGAAGTTTGTTTCATGGTCTGTGCTAAGGAAGGACAGTGTTCTTGTTGTGTTGTTGTTGCACAGCTCACAGTTCAGCATCATTACAAAATGGACATCTCCAAATTTGCGAAACCCCCATCTTCAGCAATACTCTCGGGGTCATCAACTGGCCACTCAACTGACTACATGCTCTTTATTGATTTATTATTCGCTTGACTGATCCTGGCCATTTCTCTCTTGGATGCACTTGATGTGGAAATTATGGAAAATTGTCATTATTATTACCAATGGTGGAAAACACCTGAAGTTTGCAATAGTGGCAAACGTTCACGGGAGAAATGATAAAAATTTTGTAGTGCTGGCTTAGTGGTTCATTATTTTGTGTGAAACTTCTCTCCCCTGGGTTGAATAGAATGAAAATATATCAGACAATGGAAAATATTGCATAACAGATAGTTGTCAAAATGATTTTGATTACATTATTTTCATGGGAAACATTCCAGGTTACCTGGAAACAACACAAAACATTTTAATAATTTAATAAATGTCTGTGGCATTCCTCACTCTGCCCCATTTTCCTGCTTTCCCCCTTTCAGTGCCAGTCTCTTTCATTCTCTTAACATTGCCGGAATCTTCCTTCGCATTGTTCAGGCCATATGAAAACACTTTTTCTCAATGGAGAGACTTTTTGCAAATAGTGTTTTGGCATCTAGAAACTGAACAGGACTCAGTAGATCTATATGTTATCAGTTTGCATGGAATTTTGTTATCATCTACACAGCATTTAGAAGACAAAAAAACCCTCATCATTCTGATTTCTGTTTAAATGGTCATCAGATCTCATTAAAAGATGATGATTATTCGGGTTAAATTTGTTTTGTCTTTTGTTTAAACAGGGCCATACGAAGGACTTTGAAAAGGCAGCTGATGAATGTCTTCTGGTTCAGGTGAGTTTTTTGGGAATTGTCTGTAAGATTGATTATGTAAGGGATTTTTGTAGTTCTAGTTAAGAAGTGTGACCAAATCACTGCACAATAGCCAGCTAGTTTATGATGTTTCATTGTGATTAGGGTTTTGTTGCTCCTTTCTTGAAGTAGCAGTAAATTAGTAGGTAAAGTTTTCTGTCAGTTTTGCCTTTATAACAAAGACTACGCTCACTCCTATATGATTTAATGACTGTGAAGGGATTTTTCAAATTCTACTTCTTGTTGTTACCAGCTCTTGCAGCTGTTACAGTATGGAAATGGATTCAAACATTCATGATCATGTACACAAGAAACTGAACTTAAGATTTTATCATTTCCCATTTAAAACAACAGAAAACTATACTTGCGAAACTCGAAACTCGTAAGGCAATGAACTTTCATATGATGTCAAAGACAGCACACATCCGACAACATATATTATGATGAGCAATTTGAGGGGTGCAAGAGTTTTATATTTCTTTAAGTTCGATACCTGGTTCTTTGATTTCCTGTTTTACATCAGTTTATAAAATCAACCTGTTTGTTTCCACAGGATCTCTATCACCAAAGGAAGAGATGTCTGGAAACTGTATTGTATGTGACAGAGTTAGAAAATGCGTTTCAAGTAAGTCAAGCTCTTTATTGGCATTTCTCACCCAATTTAACCATTTACTCATGTTTTCAGTGCTGATACAAACAAGCATTTTTGCTAGATTTTGAAGAAATGTTATTGTGTGTATGAATAATTAGACACATTCATACATACATACTTACTACATTTTATATTTTGACTGCAGTATACTCCTGGACAATCAAGAGGTGGAAATACTGCCAACTTATCAAACCTTCTATATACCTTTGATGAAGGCATATTTAAGTGTTTGATAATGTGCAATGAGGATATGACAGCCCTTCAGACCTCATGTAAATGTATGTGCCATATTTTCGTTTCCTTTGAGGAGGATGTTCAGAGACATACCACTTAGGAAAATGAAAGATGTCATTCCAAACCAGGATTAATATATAGATATTTGCATTATTGTTTGGCTTTTATTTTGCCTTATTATGTCATTGCAAAACATCTTTCTGTTTTTTGCAGAATGTGCAATCCGATATTGAAGACCGAGCTCTCTACCTCAGTAAAAGACCCAAAGTGTTTGAAAGTGTGTACAGGGGAGAAGATATTGAAACTCAGTCTCGAATGCATAAGGTGAGTACATCTTGTCATAGCCTGCTTCGGCCCCTTTTCCATAGTCATGCATATCCAAATTGTGCCAGATTTCCTGATTTGTGACTCTTGAATGACTGAGCTGTCTGGAATCAGATGGGTACCTTGAGGTTATTTGATGGAAATGGTGGAAAAGACACAACCGAACACAAACCGAAACGTACATCATTACTTTCAGGATAATACAGTTTGTAGCTTCAAGCTGATACTTATGGCAAATTTCTTGTTTGATTATTGTTTAGGTCATGAACTTGAGATTTCCTAGGTCTGTATGAGAGGCACCAGTGCTTGTGGCAACTGTATCCATTTATATACTGCAATAATTTTCACTTGAGCTGCCCAGTCTAAGCTTAGGTTGACCATGGACAAGTAGCATGACAGGAGATGTCAATTCATGAACAAAAATGTACCATCATCTCTTTTTGTATTGGAGTGACATTTCCTTCAGTTTCACACAAAAAAAAAACCAACAGCAGAAAAGGTGCTGAATCCTTAGAAAGTTGTGAATTTTTTTTGAAGAAAAGGTCCTTATACCCATGAACTGATATGGAAAAGTATGGAAAAGTCAGAGTTGTGTTATTTTACTGATAAAATCTATTTGTGAAATGTTGAGTAATAAAGATGGGATAATTCTGTCTTTTCCTCTTTACAGGGTTAGATCTGACAGTTGATAATGATACTCTTTATGGTTATTATGAATGGATAACCTCTGTCTCTCCACAGGACTGTGTCTATGCCTTGCGAGAAAGCTGGTCGTGGCTGCGAGAAGTCACCAAGTGTATGGAAATACATCTCCAGAATGCAGGAGGCTATCATCAGGTTGGGAGAATGCCATAATATTCTTCTTAGCCATAATATTCTTCTTTAACAAGAACTCCTTTGTCATTCCCATCTTTCTGTAGCACCACATTTGATATTTCTCTTCTATTTTGCTCATCCTCTAAAATTTTTCAGATTATGTCAAGAAATTATACATCTGGTTAAGGAGATTGTCCACAGGTTTACTGAGAAAGACTGTATATGCCTAATTAGATACCTTTTTGGCACCTTTGTCTGGAGCTTAATGCTCTCTATCTTTCCATGATGGTTTTTCTCTCATAGCGTAGGTGAATGATTGTGGCATTGCACTCAAAATTTAGAGGTTGTGGATTTGCTTCCCAACCATGATCATGTTGTAAGAGCTTTGGGATAGCATTTCATCCAACAGTATCCTAAATCTCTTATTTCTAATTTTCCTCGTTATTTATGGTATGATCTCTTTGTCTCTGCAGTGTCATTTATGTATCTCATAAACTGGTTTCTTGATGCTTCTTTTGTTAACATTGCTGTATTCCTAATCCCAGAGAGATTGGGGTGGGGGCTTTTTGGCTGCCTGGAATAAAGTTTTCTGTTTACACATGGCAAGAATGTACAAAACATAAGGTCAGAAAATGTGATGCAGTATCCATTCTTTTTCATATTCTTGCCAGTTACCTTTTCTGAATCAGAAAATGTTGGTATCTTTCAGAGATTGTTGTTTGACATCAGTCTGCAAAACAGCTTGCATAGAGAAATGAAAATCCAAAAGAAAAAGTTAATTCTTTTTCATCACTTGTTTTCTATATGCCCTGGACATTCTGTAGTGCTATGGACACTTACTAGAGCTAGCTATATGTATTTACGCAAAACAAGTTTAAGAATTGTCTTTGTTTCATGTAAATAGCAGCTAATAGTGACATACTGAAGACTAGACTCTACATGAAACTGCAGAAAGTTTAGAGAATGATATGCACAAATGAATGACACCCTTAAAATGTTCTTTTTCTTTTTTCCTTTTCCCACAGTTCTATCATGATATCAAACACTTGGAGGAGGACATGGCCACTTTTCTACAGTGGCTGGACAGTCCCACAGTCAAAGCACCTGTCAAAACGTCTGACCCAGATGTCATGCTGCAACATTTTAGGGTAAGTAAAGTACAGTGACAGTGACAATGACAAGAACTTTTTAGTGGCAGTCCTGTTATAAAGGAATATGCACAATGTGGAGAATTACAATGTCTGAAGATGAAAAAAATCAAAAGATACACAGTCTCACACTATCACCTCCCTGTTTCAAAAGGCAGACAGTGATATAGAGAGTCTCAGTTTTGTTAAAGTGATAGCATGTTGTTTTGGCAGATAATCTGAAAGATGTTCAGTCCAGGTTGTGTTTCTTACAGTATGTCGGGATGCCACTCTTTAAAGAACCTATGAAATCAGAGGTTTTTTCAGAGATTTTCGTTATACATTGGTCTGAGAAAAAACTTGTATAGTCTAGAGGAATCAAAATCTAAAAAAAAAAAAATTTTCGATCTTTTTTTATCTCTCATGTCTCATGATGAATTTATGACTGAATTCTACATATTCTGTATGGCATTCTCAATACAACAAATTTGCTCATGTAATTTTTATTATATAGGTTCCACCATGTTCATGCTAATTTGATACATCATTCTCATGAATACAGATGCTGGTTACCAGACTGCTGGACTACCAGAGCAGAGTTGACCGTCTCACAGTGAGAAGCAGAGAGGTCCACCCAATTCATTACCGCAAGGAGTTGCCAGAGTGGCCTCTCAAAGCCAGGGCACTAGTCAAATATGAACACAAACATGTAAGTACAGTAGACTTAGGAAAGTAAAATTCCTCTGTTATGATATGCTTGTATGCGTCTTAGATGCATCTGTGAAATCTGATGGTCAAGTAATAACTGTAATTAGAAATAACAGTTGTTTTAAGATCACTACTCACAACAGGAAGAAAGCACTTTTTAGTGCTTTGGTGCACAATTTTGCATGCAAAATGCACAGAATTATAAAAAAAAAGGGCAGTGTGCACCATAGTAATGCACTACAATCTACAAGGGAAGAGTCATGCCTCTCGTTAAGCTTATACTGATCCCTCTGATCCTGAGCATCTTACACTTTATATTCTTCCAACCTTGTTTTGTCGCCGTGAGTACTTATCTCAGTATTCTTTTGTTGCCAGGTGTCCCTAAATGTGGATGATATTGTTACAGTTGTGGATAATTCAGATCAAGAGAGATGGGTGGTAAGTTTACTGAAATGTTGAACAAGTGATATGGATCATTCCTTTTATTAATGGTAAATGATGCTGTCTAGGCAAAACTGATAGGAAAATTTTGCTTAGTAATTTAATCTGACAAGAATGTAACCATAAATGTGCTGACATGTTGTGGAACCCTGTCTCAAACAAACAAATAAATGCACCTTTGAATGTATAATTGCATGAACAATGGTATTTTATTTTATTATTATTTCTTAGAAAATAAATGTTTTTGATGAAAAATTTGGAAAACTCTGTATTTTCAACATGTACATTTCAAAAGCATATAGCTGACTACCTATATAGATATAAAAGAAAATGATGCATACCTTTGTTCATCAGATGTTGAAATGTATTTGTACCAAATATCAGATTGTTTTGTTGATAAATGTTGGAGCCTTAGGGTTTTGAAAATAACCATTTTTCCGATGCAGTAATTGAAGATGGCAGTACTGTCATGGCAGCCATAAGAAAAATTCAAATTTTTTTGTTTTCCCCAAATTCGGACACGCTGAATCTGATTATAAGGGTTAAAATTGCCAATTTCTAATAGTTTAGAACTTCACTTCCAGGACATCTCTCTCTCTTCCTTCCCCCCCTTTAAGGAAACCATGCCCTTCTTGCCTGGCTTTAAATATATATCTGATAATATACCTCAGGTTCAAACCTCCAGTGGTGTAGAGACAGATGTGCCTGGAATTGTGTTGGTCATCCCTCCACCTGATCCTGTTTGTTTCCAAGAAGTCAACAGGTAAATAGTTCCTGATTGTTGGGATCCAAAGTAAGCAATGGTAAGAATGGGATAAAAGAACTTGATTGTTGCATTCAGATTTGGTGACACCATGTATATTAGATTAGATACTAAGATAATGCTTTTACATGGGTTACTTGGGTGTAGTATCAACATCATGTTTTGTTGGATAACCCAATGTGTACTCCATCCATCCCAGAGTAATGCTGTTGATGTAGCTAGATACTGAATGACCAATTTGGCAGTCAAACTGTAAGCCTGTTTTGCACAATGCAAACAGTTGTCATTATCTGGCAGTGATTTTTAGCATTTTACATAAAATCAGAGTATTGTTTCCTGATATAACTTTTCACACAACAAACTGAGTTTGTTTTCAAGTACTCTGTGGGGTAATTGCTGATAAGGCATTCTCCCAAAGAAGATTTAGCATTTCCTTAGCAATATTTTATCAGAGATGCAGCTCTTTCAAGAATTCTTTGAAATTAGAGAATGTTACCTCTCTGTAAGAGGTATTCGACATTGGTCAGAGAAACTGTTTAAAAGTATTTTTTTTCTTTGTTGTCTTCGATCATCTCTTTATGTGTCATTACATATTTGATATACATTAAACTTTTTCTCTCCAAATAAGAATCATTGCTACCTAAATGGGTATGTTGCAATAAAATTTAGTTATTGAAATGCAGGAAATTTAGGGAATTTCATGAATAAAAAGTGCCTTGTTTTAAATAAGGGTATGGATTTTCAAAATGCCACACCTGAAATCTGCTTTTCTTTTTCCTTAGATTACGAGAGCAGATGTATGTTCATAGTGAAACAACAGCTGAACGTCTCAGATCACAACTTATGCAGTTCCTCTCTATTATGGTCTCAAGTACACAACCACGAGATGTAAGACATTTCTCACTTTAGAAATATACCAATGTCTGCTTTTTTTTATGTACGATTAGCATAACATTTGCCTTTCTGCATGATTTCATGGGACACTGAATATGTGTTTGGAATTTTTTGAAGTATGTTTAATGATGCCTTATTCATTTATTTTGGGCTTTCCCTCTCATATCCTCTTGTAAGAAGTGAAGATAACATTGTGTTTTGAAATCTTAGGTTTGAAAATCAGTGGCCTCTCTATGTTCACAGTTGATATGATGATTAAGTGACTAGTATTTGTTGAAAATCAGTGTCTAATCTGGTAGATATGGTTTTGGTTTTGGCCATTTAAAAGACAGGTTGTTTATTGTTGTCCCAAAGATTAAAAACTGCCATTACAGAATGGTTGTACGACGCTTTTATTCTGTCGTTTCATGAATTCGGGCATCTAGTCAGAAAAGTACACTTTTTGAAAGCAAGAACACTGTTGCTGATATTCGATTTAAATGGTTTGTTTCAGCTTCAAGGACTTTCGGCCGATCAGAAGTCAGATTACATGAAGCTGGCCAATGATGCAACTCAGGTGTTACGAGGGTCCTCACTGGATGATCCTGAATACAGCAAAGTCAAAGCAGACATGACCTCATTTCGGAAGCTTGTCAGTCAAGTGAAACCAGGTTTGTCACTCTGCTGACTGCCTGATTGTTATGTGTTTTGCACTGCAGATAATGGAGATGAGTGATGAATGATTGTTATGTAATCTTTGTCAGTGTTTTTCACTGCAGATAATGGAGATAAGTGATCAATGATTGTTATGTAATCTTTGTCAGTGTTTTTCACTGCAGATAATGGAGATGAGTGATAAATGATTGTTATGTAATCTTTGTCAGTGTTTTTCACTGCAGATAATGGAGATGAGTGATGAATGATTGTTGTGTAATCTTTGTTAGTGTTTCTTACTGCAGATAATGGAGTTGAGTGAGGAATGATTGTTGGAAAATGACTGCAGGATGAGTGAAAAAGATTAATGGACAATTTCTGTCACAAAACCAGCTCACATTTATGTTTTGGTGATACATCCCTAATATTGTATTATTACTTTCTACATTTTGCCACTTTGTCCTGAGTATCTGTGATTGTAATACATTGCTAAAAGTAATGAAGTCAAAATGTTGGCTGTTTCTAGGATCATTGCTGGCTGCTGAGTTATCATCGCTGACAGACTAAATTGAATTCATTCAAATTCTGCATTTCAGGACAGAGAGAACTGAAAAATGCAGCAGTACAGAAATGGAACAAAACCTCAGCCTTACTCAGACAATACATGGTGAGTTTAACTTCCATACATCCTTAAGAAATGTTATGCTTCTTAGATATATGGTATAATCTCCTCTTTGGCAGGGTCAGTGGTTTTGTAAAGTCTGCTTCTTACTTTTGTCAGTTTTGCTTAAATCACATGTATGTGAGTAGGCTGTAAGCCATTCTCTCGTCATAACCTTGAAAGTGGAAGTGAGTTACAATTCAAAATAAGAATCTTTAAGATCTTTGCTGCCATGTTTTTTGTTTTGTGAGTGATGACCTAGGGAATGATAGTTTGCAAAGAGTTCAGTTGTTTCATACACCCTGTAACAAAACTTAGGCTCTCAGAAAACAAAGCCAGACTACAAAAATATCAAGCACCAACCATTATTTTATACAGTTATGTTATTTTGCTTTTCCAGGAACTACAAACATATGCAAATCATTTCTATGAAGAGTGTGAGAAGAAAAGACATGAAGAGGCCTTACTCATTACTGATCTCAGGAACCCGCCTACCTATACTTCCAACGCATACTTCCAGAGGTATGATCAGCTAATTCTCCCTCTTTTGTTCTCTCATCTTCACCTTTCCCATTGTCACCGTATTCACTTAAAAAAAAGGACATTTTTCGACATTGCTGTATATCTTTTTCTGTTTCTCTGTTAATACTGATTGTGTGGTCTTCAAATATCATGCACTGCTTAGTAATGTTTACCTCTGGGATGATGTTTCATAGTGTTTACAAGTACTGAGGGAATTATGGAATGTTTAATTTTGATAAATAATGGCTTTACGGCTTGATTTACAACCCCCCTTTAAATCTTTCTCCAGAGTGATCCCAACTGTTGACATTGACATAGTGACAGCAGAATCAACCTTGACTGGCTTCAAAGCCGAGATGTACATCCATGAACGTCACAGAGGCCAGGTCTCATCACCGAGAGGGGAAGCGCCAATGAAGAAACGAATTCTTCAGACCACTGAGAGAGATAAAGCCCGCATGGCAACGGGTGAGGACATGGTGGACGGAATACCCGAATACCAAACAAAAACCTCTGAAGTGAAGAACTTTGCCATCGCGGGTGTCGTCGACCCCAAAACCAAACAGAAGCTCAGCATATTGCAAGCACTAAACAAGGGCATTTTGAACAAAGAGTTTGGAACATACAACAACTTGGAGACGGGGGAATCCATGCCTATAGCTGAAGCAATTGCAAGAGGATTAATTAGTGTGGAAGAAGCAGATGCCTTGACCAATGGAGGATTGCAGAATGGAGGTGATGGTGCTGGTGCTGGAATGCTGAACTCCATGGAGACCAAGACTTACGCTGTCTCTGGTGTGGTGGACCCAAGAACTGGGGAAACTATCAGTGTGAAGGAGGCAATAGCAGCTGGTTTGCTGGATCCGAGAACGGGTGAGTTCTGTATGCACTTAGGCAGTATCTGGGAGAAGGGATCAAAATATGTTGCTTTCTTTGGGCAGGGTCTCATTTTCACAATATTAATAAAGAAAATACGAAAAAAAATAATTTAATGACCTAAATTAAATGTATGGGGCTAACATATAACTGAAGTGTGTATCACAGAAAAAGGTATAATCCCACAACGTAGGAAAAGGGATGAGGTCTACAACCATTTAAGAATTTGCCGGATATCAGATTCGTGATCTGAGAAAATCTTGGTCTGGTTTGGTTGATTTTGGACATGAGATGTATGCCCGAATATGTTGATCTTATTCCTGGAGCAAACTTACCTCATCTGTATAAGTATTTGTTTAGACCTTAGTCTGGACAGCTGTCACCTCAATGTGCAGTGGTTTCCAGTAGAAAGAGAAGCTTGGAAAGAGCGACGCTGTGTTTTTGTTATTGCTGCTCATTTTCCCTTATTCCTCATGAGACTTACTTTTCACTTTTTACATGTTGATGGAAACAAGATCATTGCACTTTGGACAGTTCCTTACAGTGTCTGTTTCCTGATTCAGAACTTATCTCTAATAATTGTCCCTGTTGTTATCTGATAATGGATCCTCCTTGAACTTCCTAAATTGCAACTGTGGTCCTCTCTCATACATCCAATTATTTCCAGTGTTTGTGTTAAATTAACAAGTCATGCACTGGCCATTCCTACCAATATCAGTTTTCCTGTCAATTCTTTCAAAACATCTGGCATTGTATTTTTAAAGACTGTATGTGCTATTGTTTTGAGGAGATATGGTCTTTTAATACACACAAAAAAAGATCAGACATCTATCCAGAATCCTTAAACAACACTGTTTGCTCTTTGTCTGTGTTTATGTATAATCAAACTACTTTATAATTGTTAAACTATCGAACTTAATGCCATTTTAAACTTTCAAATTGTGTAAGGCTTACAGTTTTGGATGGGCAACATGTTGAAAGCATCCGTATATAACTGGATGTATTCTATCTTTAATGCCTTAGTATATTTTCCTACAGGCAAATTCCGCAACCCAGTGACTGGTGAAGAGTTGTCCCTCATGGACGCTGTGAGAGCAGGCTATCTGATGGCTGATCCCTCCTTACTGGATGGTGAAGATGATATTGATGGAGCAATGTATCGCAGCTACAACTCCATAGTGCTGGAAGACGTCAAGTACAAAGTTGCAGGAGTGATTAACCCCCTCACAGGGCAAGAAATATCCCTCCAGCAGGCCATCCGTGATGGTATCATTGACCCTGTCCTGGGCGTCTACAGAAACCCTCAAACAGGGGAGGTAATGTCCATTGAGGAGGCCCTAAAGCAAGGACTCATCAAAGGGAGACCATTTGATCCCAAGAAGGACAAGGATGATAATACTGTTCTCACATTCCAGCAGCTGCAGGTGAAGAAACAAACCTTCAAAGCAGGGGAGCCGGGCTTGGTGAATGGAGAGTTGATGAAACCAGATCCCAGTGAGGTTGTGCTGGACAAACTCCGAGAGAAGCTTAACACCGCCAAAGTCATGGTTGTAGATCCTGCCACGGGGAAGCCAGTCTCTTTGGAGGATGCAGTTGAAAGTGGCCTTATAGACTTGGCTAACGGTACCTTCAAGACACCCAATGGAGAAACAATTTCGCTGTTTGAAGCATGTGCTCAGGGATATATTGATGCTGATCTATTGGAAGAAATCATGAAAGCTTATAAAGATTCCAGTCTAGGGAACCTCATAAATTCAGGTCAGTTTGACCCAGATACAGGGCTGGTAACAGATTTAGCTACTGGAAAGACCTTAACCTTACAGGCAGCCTTAGAAAGTGGGGTCATTGATCCTGATTCTACCTACTTCTATGATGTTGCCCAGAACAAGCTCTTGAGTCTGACCCAGGCTATAGAGGGTGGTAGATTGGATGAGCGATCTGGGAAAATTATCAAAACTGGCACCGGTGAGAGATTAAGTGTCAGCCAGGCTGAGGCCTGTGGACAGATTATCTCAGAGATCAACCCAGAGGAACTTGCAGAAAAGGCTGAGAGTTTGGGGCTGCTCCGTGGATGTATGGACACGAGTATAAGGGGGATCAAGATTCCTGGTGTCAGTGATAATGCATCAGTGGAGGAGGCAATCAACCTAGGAGCTCTTCAGGTATCCAAAGCTGCTTACAGTGATGAGAAAAGTGTTGGGGTTGTTCCCCTTCAGCTTGCGGTGCAGATGGAACGAGTGGAGCCAGAAGTTGCTCTGGCACTTTTCTCGGCCTTCGACAAACATTCCTTGGAGCAGGAAATTTCCCGAGGGACATTCGATCCTAAATCAGGGAAGTTTGTGAATCCAAACACAAGACAGAAGGTGTCAGCAGATGATGCCAAGAAAGCTGGTATCTCTAATCCTGATTTTGTCTACTTGGTGGATCAAGAGACAGGGAACATTACAACAGTTGGTGCCATGTCTGAGGCTGGCAAATTTGATCCAGCATCTGGAAAATACATCAGTGACACCACAGGTCAGCCTATGAGTGTTAGTGATGCCATCGCTCAAGGCTTAATCATACCCACCATTGAGCCTGAAAAGTATGTGGACACTTCGTCATCTCTAAAGGATTTAATAGATTCTGGAAAAGTTAACCCTCGCAATCCCGATGTGGACTTTGTTGCAGCCAGTGGCCTGCGGATGTCTCTTCGAGATGCCTTGGCCAATGGATTCTTGACCATGGGGTCAAAGGTCAGAATTGACCCTGAGACAGGCGATGTATACCTTGTGTCAGATGAGGCTGTTGTGCAGTCATTAGTAGAGGTAAGTTGTTTTCAATTTTTTACTATTCACTCACAGTGAAAGAGATATAAGTATTTCAAACATTTTTTGGTCCTATCAGAAAGTTCAGTGATCTTGGATTCCAGTAAAATTCTTAGATTTCAAGTGATTTATCAGGTTTATAGTATATGTATAGCTTGCAAGTTTTGTCTTCTGAATATTCCTTTTTTTTAACCTTCTGACATCTTAATCTTGTTTGTCTCACTATAAGTTTGGGCTGGATCTGTGTTATTTATGTGTGCATGAATGCAAGAGGAAGTTGTTGTTATCTTGTTGTTTGTCACATTGTTATTTAACATTCCTTGAAGGGTCTGGGTGTGGGGAGTGTGATTTTGGATTCTGGATGTTTACACTTGGGGACAGTGAGGACCCTTGAAAATTGCTTTGTGGCATTGTGAAAGTTATTGCCCGGACTCACGTGATTCCTCACCTCCTCCAGGTTTTAAGCACATAGTAGTGTGATTGTGTCATCAGATCTCTCCCCTGAAAGTAGAAGATGCATCAGCCAATAAAGTCCAATGTAACAGACAGTATCAGACAGTCATATTCTTCTGACAAAAGAAAAGTGGGATTTGAAAGAAATGATTGTTGGAATGTAGCTTGCAGTGCCTGGGTGACCATGCATATATATTGTCAGAGAGTGGTTCATGGTGCAGAAGTGATGCTTCTTTATTAATAAAGATATAGTGTGATTGTTGATGAATGCCATGTTTTGGGAGCACTGGCACATAGGGAGGCAGGTTCTTATTTTGATTTCATTTTGTAGGGATTATTGTAATGGATCATTATTTTGTTGGTCACCGTTACAAGTGGGACTTCACAAACTTAGATTCAGAGGGGCCTGTAGTTCCAAGCCTATGAGCAAATTTTGACACAAAGAAAATAAAAGACTTGGGATCAAAGCATTTCAAAAATAAGCAGTTTGTTTTTAGAGTACATACGAGGTTTGAAGTGCAGGGTCCTGCTATTAACATGTTGTCGCTTGGATGCAAGAGCCTGGTAAACACCACACTGACCAAAATTTGTGTTATGACGCTTTATTCTGCCAATATACTGTGCATATTGTGTCAAAACCTCAGACACCTAGTATCTGTAATTTCATAATTTGATAGGAAACCCAACATATTTCCTTATGTAAGGCACAACAGAAGCACCTATCGTACTATAGTGCACAGACGCTTCACAAAATGTCACCAAAGAGAAAACCTAATTCTCTTTTCCAACAATAAGCTGTGTCAGACTGTTGCATTATGCAATGTCAGTGACAAGAACTGATGAAACTCTGTTTTTTAATTGTGGCTAAATAAATTCTGATTCAGTAAACTGAAATCTGTTATACTCTATACTGCATTCACCAATAGAGCTTACCTCTAGAATTGCTTTGCTAAGTGCAGTTTTATCAAACTGAGATAGTTTTTTGCTTCTCCTATAAGATTTTGGATTTTGGCGTTTATTGAGGTATTGCGACCAAGCTATGACCTGATGTAGATAAGTATTGTTTCTCTTAATGATATTTCCCTTGAATGAAGTCATCCTTGTCCTCATCCTCACAGGTGAAGGAAAATTCAGACTGGTTGTCCGATATTGAGAAGGAGCTGGCCAAGCATGGTCGCCCCAGTGAGAGACTGGAGAAGCTGAAACAGCAAGCTGATGATTGTTTGGTAGGTTGATGTTGTTGTCATCATTATTGTTGTCATTTGCGGTGGTGATATCAATTAAGCTGGTGTTGTTGATGATGTAACATTGGATGTGAAGTTAATGTTTTTGAATTGAGAATTGTGATTTTTTTTCATTTTGCGAAGACATATTTCTCTTCTGAGAGCTTTGATTGATTCTTGACTTTGCATAAACATAAAAATGATGATAACTACGTATAGACTGATCTGTTACTTTTGTTTGATTGTTCAGCTTTGCTCCATATTCTTTATTCATTCTGATGTTTTATACAGTAGAGTTTGAAGTTTCAGACAGTTGCTGTAAATTATTGTAAACAGTTCTTAAAACTCTTTTTGTGCAACTGTTTAATTGTCCAATCAAGACAATTGGCACATTATTCACATGTTATGCTAACCAATCACAGGGCTTGAGAGAAGAGATCAGTAAGAAGGAGCCAGAGTTGAAATCTGTCATCAGTCAAGCTGAGACGCTGGTGCAAGAGAATGCTGGGGTCAAAGGTCAAGATGACAAGATCAGAGATGAGACAAGTCAGCAATTCCAGAAACTGAAGTCCAGTGCGGCTGACCTCAAACTTCGCTTTGACATGGTGAGCATTTTGAGTACCTGTTGGCAGAGATTGTGGTAAATCATGCTTTACTGCTTACTGGTTAGCAGAACCCACATCCTTGCACTCTGGGCAGATCCATAGGTGCTCATACCTCTTCAGCAATGAGTCATGCTTTAATCAAACTTCAAAGTGTCTTGAATTCATATGTGTGAAATATGGTGATGAAGTATCAGTTGTACTTTGAATAATATTTCCTCACTAGATTACCACCCACATGAGGGAAAAAAAACAACAACAAAACCACCCATGTCATTGGCACTTTGCTGTACAATTATCCTTGCACAACATATTGAATTAGGAAACGGCTGTGCTCACCATAGTAATGCATAATAATCCACAATGAAAGATTAATTGAACTTCCTAGTACAGACAATACTGGTCATTGTAAATATGTTGCAGTAGGTCTCAGCAGTGGAGCGGGGAAAACCAAAGACTGCCCGGACAAAGTACTGTTTGAAGTTAGGCAAATAAACACTACGTATTATTAGTCACATGTTTTCTTATGAGTTACGTAGGCCAGCTAATTGGTAAACATTCAGAATTTGTTACTCTACCAATCAGCTGAGCTTTGTTCGGCTTACTTTGAATATGTTGCTTGTCCAGTGACAAGCTACTTTGCTCACGTGGTTTACGCATCTTTGCTTCACTCAGGGTTAACAGCTGACCTACTTTGGCTGGACAATATGTTAAACCTTTTTGAAAGAAAACTTGATTTTGACTGTTACTTGAAATTGTAATTATGTGACACATTTAAAGATTTATTATAATGCTATACCAATGAAATGAAACACAAATGACAAGCTATCAGTAGATCCCCACAAAATAACATTCCTCAGGTCAGCTCCAGGGCAGTGAGTCACAGTACCAATTTTCTGTTTGGTACCAGATGGTTAGATATGAAGATAACATCCTAGTAATATTTGAAACACAGAATAAGGTCTGCCCAGCTTAATTGCAGTCTGGATAAGCACAATTTCCACTTAATCACAATATTATCTACATAACAAAGTGCTGTATATCTATGTAAGAGTATTTGGACCTCTGGATAATTGGAACTCTTTTTAATCTGTGCTCCCAAGGAAGTCTGATGAAGCAGAGTTTACAGGCTATGAAACTGACAGTATGTCAACATTATGGATCATTATTTAGAAGAGTTTTGAAGCTGAGAGTTTCAGTACCATTCAGTTTTTGTGACACAAAGTTGCTCATTTAATAATCACCAGTAAGTATAAGAGGAAGCCATGGGGGGGAGGGGGGAGGGGTAGTGCACAAACCAGCGGTTGACCACTCAGTTCATGACAGTTCACAAGTATCACCAGGGAATGCTGAAGAGGATGAAGAAGAAGAAACATGCCATGAGATTGTCAGTAACAGCACACAATATAATATCATTCTGTAGGTGAGCACGGAGGCGGAGAATCGCAGCACCAAACTGACCAGTATGGGCAGAAACTTGGAGGAACTGTATTATCAGATAGAGGAGCTTGACCAGTGGCTGGACTCTGCCATTGAGAAGACCCAGGACCTGCAGTCAGCTAAGCTGGACATTGACACACAGTATAGTACCTTCAAGGTAAGATGAGATGAGATGAGATGAGATGAGATGAGATGAGATGAAATGAGATGAAATGAGAAGAGAAGAGAAGAGAAGAGAAGAGAAGAGAAGAGAAGAGAAGAGAAGAGA
>JAWQUT010000075.1:1428165-1474010 GCA_033807755.1 Ellobium chinense | reverse complement strand
CCCAACTGACCCACCTCACACACACACATGCATTTTGTGACTATGTGTTTAAGATACATAGGAATCCATTTTATGGGACTCAGCTGAGTTTTCTGAAAAACCAAAACAAGCTTTCCAAGTGGCTAAACTAGGTCAGCCAAAGCCCTACTTTTATATTCTTCAGGGCTCTGTGTTCCAATCACAACTCTTGTTGTTTACCAGTAATTATTAGTATTACTCAACTAATTTACCTTATTGAGGCTCACTCTGAGGCCAATGCAAATAAGGGATTGTTTGTCCTGGCTGGCTTATTTGGAAAGGTGAATTGTGCAGAGTGAGGAACTGAGAAATGGAAAATGACATTATCATGGTTAACCAAACTTGTTCAATGTTGTGGCCTTAATTTCACACCTTTTGTGGGTGTTCTATCATCCGCATAATAGGAACTGACCTGAGCGGAATTATTAGGTGTACAATAGCAGTTACTTACAGGGAGACTATTACTGTAAATTGCTGTAGCATAGACCTCCATGCTTACACCTGTTGATGTATATCTGGGTTAGACCTGCCTTGTCTAATTATCCACAATAACTGTTGTGCTGGACTGTGTTTCATTTACACATGACACCACACAGCAGGTGTGACAACCTGTGTCCTTAGATGACAGTGACTTGCACACGCTCCAACCATGTACTGTCTCAGACCCTCTATCTAAACTTCCTTTTACCTCTTTCACTTGTCAACTTATATAACAGAAATCTTTACATCTAAATGTTTAAGGATGTTTGCTGCTCATATGGCAAACTTGTAGACACTTTGCTGTGGTTCCTAGGTGCTGATGCTTCATAACATCTCTGCTACTTTCCCATTATCATCATTCAAGGCAGGGCTTGCAATTTTTTTTTTGCTTGTTCCCCCTATCTTTTCCAGTCCTCATTCTTGTCTGCGCCCTCCACACTCTGGCATTCTTGATGCTTCCATTCCATCCCTCACCTTTTCCATCTTTCATAAAAGCTGTTGGATATCTTTTGAGCTCAATTATTATCTATTCTCTTCTTTCCTCCTAGCATGTAGTCTTGCCTTCTTCTTCTGTCTCCCTCTCTCTCTACCTCTTGCTCTCCCTCTTTCTCTCATTGTCTCCCTCTCTTTCTTTCTTTCTTTCCTTCTTTCTTTCTTTCTTTCTTTCTTTCTTTCTTTCTTTCTTTCTTTCGTTCTTTCTTTCTATATGACTTTCTCTTTCTTTCGCTCTGTCTCTCTTTCCCTTTTTCACATCATCTTTCCTACCGTCTCATAGTTGAGTCTGGATAATTGAACTGACCAATTTTTGCCCCTAGATCCATGCTCTTTCCTGGTACTAAATAGTCATTTTGTGCTCTTGTCTCCATTGTTACCAATGTCTATGTCCCTCTTCCAACCAGACACTCACTGTCTTCATCTGCTCACCAGCAATTTCATCTCACAGGTAGTCCGCACGCCACCTCACTACACTATGACAAAAACCAGCAAGTGCAAACAATACCCCAATCCTCCTAATTTGTACTGTAACAACAGGCAAGACCATCCTGTGCTCTCATGAATTGCCATTAATTTGCTTCCTGAATGGAACTCACATACATCTCTTGAAAGGGTTGGGGGAGGGGTNGAGGGGGAGTGGTGGTTCACATGATTCCAATTTTCGGATCTCGGTTCGACTGCCAATATTGGAACATTCTGGCTTGTATGGTCTTCACGTGGAATATTGCATGCCAAAATGTGAAATGGTGCATTAGTTACAGTTCCAATCGAAAAACGAACGAAACTTGGAACCGTTTGAACCACACGGTACTTTCTCCCTCACTAATAGATCACCCTTATTTAAATTATTATGCATGCACAGCTATCGGGGCATCGCACACCACAGCTTCAGCAGTCATTACTTCCCTTTTCCACTTTCCCACTGTCTGAGCAATATGATTGGATGAGGCTGTCTGTTACATTGGTTTTTACTGACTGATGCATCTTTTAGTTTCGGAAGCTAGATTTGATGATGGGGTCATACTATTATTTTCCCTGAAGTAAGCTTCATTGGATTTCACCCATCGAGAATGGTCAATTTTGTCCCTTTTTTAGAATGTATTGTTTTGGGCCTCTTTCACACTACACCCTTCTGCCCTGTATATGGGTCAGGCATGCCTTTACAGCCCGTTTCATTCTTTATTTTTAAATTTAAATTTTTTTTTTTTTTACCTAAGTAGCCATTATCACCTCATTCTATCATTCTCAGCCATTGTTACCTCTTCACTTGTGTCTCCCTGTATTTTGACCTTGTCAATCATTCACTCCTTGCATCCTTCAACATCTCCATTCTTTCAGGAAGTACGTACACAACTCTGCTACACTTTAATACAGGGGTTTTCAACCTAAGATGCCTGTACCCTCTAGTAGGGAATAGGATGCGAATTTAAGGCAGTGTAATAGCACAGTAATAAAGTTTGTAAGTCTCCTATCCAGGCATTTCCCATTCATGTGACTTCATTCAGTAACTGTATGAACTCCGTTGGAAGCACACAAGCTGCTGACATTTCACCGTGCTGAACACTAGCATTCTGACAATATCCTTCACTGCCTGTAGCCAGTCACCTCATTTTAGAGTGAACTGGGGAAAATGTGTGTGATTGAAAAGCTATCCTAAGCCACTTATAACATGACTGTGGTGGGAATTGAACCCACAATCTTTGTGTCCAGTGCCACAGCTACTGGGCAAAAAATGTAACATATTAATAAAAATATGGTTATTCATTGATTTTATTTTACTTCACTGGTGCTAGATGATGATTGTATGACAGGGGTACTTTGGATTACTTGGTGGCATTAAAGGGTACGTTGATCAAAATACATTGAAAACCTCTGCTGTTACAAAAGCCAGCAGGTGCAAACATTACAGCTCTAATCCTCTCTAGTTGTACCATATACTGTTAAACACTGGGCTGGCTCATCTTTGCTCTGTGTTAACTACCATTAAGGTGCATCCTGAACACATTTTCAACTCCACCTCTACACAGGAATATGCATTAATGACGACAGAAGACAGAAATAAAGGTTATACCATGTTGACCAGTTGAGTCATAGACTTAAAATATGAGCCTTTCTTTACCTATCAACTCGAATATGCAATGTTGTAGATTACGTTTTCACGGCAACAGGCAGTGTTGGATATGTATACGTAGATAAAAAAAAGCTTGCAGATAAGCAGTGGCTTTGTGAGGAGCCGTCAAGAGTTCTCTTACAGGTCGTGGAGACATGTTTTAGCAGTATTTGACTCATTTCAAGTAAAAGTAAGTTTTTCACCTTAGAGCTTGTTAAAACATGACTTTATAACCATATGGAGACAACAATAACAGGGAATTAATATATATAAATATAGAGAAGAAGGCAAATGGAAGTGACTAGGGTTTATTTCGCAGGTTGTAGGGACATGTTTTAGCACTGTCCAGCTCATCTCAAGTAAAAGTAAAGTTTTTCATTTTAGATCTCGTTAATGTCCTTTACAACCATAGAAAGAAGATAACAACAAAAGAACATATCCATACAAAGGTAGATATAAAGGCTCCGTGTGGGATAATCAAGTGTTTTTCTTCCTGTATGTTTTGAAGATGTTTTAGCATTGCTTAGTCATTTCATATAAAAATACGTTTTTTCCCACTAGAGCTTGCTAATGATTATGGTAATCATAAGATGGGATGTAAGTAAACAGAGACAAAGAAGAAGGCAAATGAGCGTAGCTTTGTGGAGAGTTAAAAAATATGTTGTAAGATTGTTGAACTTTCCAAAATTGAAAGGAAGTTGGATTTTTTTTGGTTTGTTTTGTTATAGTGTCCTGTCCTTATCACAGTGGTTGGACAGGCCTAGAGAAGAGGATGTGTTTTTAGTGGCTTTTTTAAAGTGCTTGTTCAAGTTGCCTAATTTCAACTTTGCATAGGAGCATGGAAAAAAAGTGTATTAAGAAAAACAAATGCGATTATCAAGTGATTATTCTATGGAAAGTAGAGTATTCCATTATCTAGATTAAAAAGAAAACAAAGAAGTATCATACTTATTGTTTTTCTATTTAAAAGTGCTGACTGTTTTGACTTTTCACAATCGCTATGGACTTTGATGACTTAATAGTGAATGAGAAAGTAAATTGAATTGTATGTTTAAGCAGCACACTTTTTCTTCTCCTTCTAACAGTGACAGTTCAAATCGCCATGGGATGCAGATCAAACTATCAGTCTAATAGTAAAAATGTAAAGTGTACTTGCACTATCCCAGTCATATGACCCCTTCGCAACTTTTTGATGTACTCCTAGTCACATTATATTTGCAGCATGAGTATTCAGTGGCAGTAATGCAACCCAAAGGATATTTGCACACACGATGTTAACTTAACCCTACAATGTATCAGCTCTGACCCCCTGAGTTAAGGAGTCTCTTGTTCCTAAGTGAGCTGTACATGTGATCCATGAGTATGTGAATCCGGCAATGCGTCATTGTGAATATTTCTGATTAACCAGGAATCCGGCCTCCTAGAATTAAGATACAGGGTCAGTTTTGTCCAGCTAACAGCAGATTGTAAATTGACAGCGTCCTATTCATAAAGCTTGGAATGTCAGGAGGGAAAGGGCTGGAACAGTTCACCTTTCCGGGTCAGCCAGTCAGGACAAACAATCCCGTATTTGCCATGGCCTGAGAGTGAGGCTTGAATTACTGAGTAATGCTTTGATTGAAAATTAGAGCTGTGAAGTAAATAAGATGTAGGTAGCGTTAGCCTGTTTTAGCAATATGGAGGCTTCGGTTGGGTTAGTTTAAACCAGGTGGAAAGCTTTCTTTAGCTTTTTCAGAAAGGCTAAGTATTTAAGGGAAGGCACTACCCTTATCCAGAGACTGTAATGCACATGACTTGGTGTGCAACTTATCTCCATGTGTGCACTGGATTTCTGTACAAAATTGCACACCGAAGTGCTGAATGGTGCATTCTCCTCCCTCAAGGGCGATGATCTTAGGACAAGTGTCATTAGCTAAGGCACTAGTTGTGTGACACCAGATTTTACCCATGTCTCTTAGACACCTTTATGCATGATCTGATGAAGGCTTTTCCCTAGTTTCCTGTCTAGATAAATACTGTAGTTATTTCATTTAACATCAAAGGGTGTTTATAGTTTCAGATAATTCTGCATCAAGACAAATTTATTTTTTTTAAAAGCCTTCATAGGATCACGCATAAAGGTGCCTACGATATGTGAGTGAAATCTGGTGTCGAACAACTGGTGTCATAGCTAATAATACTTGTTCTAAGATCATCCCCTTGAGGGAGAAGAATGCACCATTCAGCACTTTGGTGTGCAATTTTGTATAGAAATCTAGTGCACTCATGGGAATAAGTTGCACACCAAGCCATGTGCATTACAGTCTCTGGATAAGGGTAGTGCCTTCCCTTAAAAAGGTTGAGGGATATTCTTCAGAGGACCATTTTTTTGTTTTGCTCTGCAATAGCTTCCTGTCCATTATCATATTGAGGTGATAAGCTCTCTCTCTCTCTCTCTTTCTCTCTCTCTCTCTCTCTCTCTTCTCTCANACACACAAATAACAATAACAATAACAACAACAACAACAAAAAGAAGAAGAAGAACAACAACAGCACTTACATAATGTGAAAAGCACAATTTGCAGAAAGAAACCACTGAACAAAGTACCCTTTCCAGCTGGCTGGGTTTGTCAGTGACCTGTGAGTGAATAGGACATGACACCTTAATCCCAATCTTGAGAAGTCACAGGTTGGGTCAGTTACATTTTGTCCCTTAGCCTGTGTAAATATTGTTCTATCATTTCTCCAGGTAGATCAACAACTGGACCCTGTGCCATAGTCTTGTTTGCCTAGTTGAGATCATTTAATTCTGTTTTGTTTATGGTTGAGTTAGAGCCCTTGATTGAGTGAGACAGTGATGTAGGGTGGGGGAGAATACAGAAGAAGAGAAAGAGAGAGAGAGTGAGAGGGAGTGAAAGAGATAGAGAGAAAGAGAAGAAAAAGAAGACTGAACTCTTGCTTCATTTAAACTTAATTTCCATTTTTTTTTTTAGCTCAAAGTATTGACATAGATCAGCTAGTGGATCTGATATTATGGTTTTAATACTTGTTATCACTATGTCATCTATACTCATAATTGTGTCATCTATACTTGTTATTGGTATGTCATCTTTACTTGTTTTCTATATGTCATCTATAATTGTTAATCTCTATGCCATCTCTATTATTATGTTATACACAAAAAATATGAAAAATCTATGCATGTTATCTCCATCATCTATACTTGTTACATATGTTTGTCATCCATACTTCTCTCACTGTTATCTGCACTTGTTATTTCTGTATCCCCTTGATTGATTGGAAGTCTGTAATGTATTAGCTAAAGAGAAGTGAATGTGTCAGACTCAGTGACAGATAAAATGATTACAAGTATAATGCTTGTGGAAAAACTTTATTGGTGACGTAGTTCTCATGTGAAATTTTTCAAACATGACTATTACTCAGTGATGTAGTTCTGAATTTAGAACACCCAAATTGTGGTGTCAGTGTACAACAGAACTATGTTTTGAATTCAAATTTGATTCGTGCAGATGTTTTCATTCGAAATCGAATGAAAGAAACAGATGCATAGCATTGAGTAAGACAATACTTTACTCTCAAGGTGTAAGAATTTCCATCTACTTCTTAAAGACCTCTTGGAAAGTTCAAGGGAACAAATACTATCTGTCTGTGGAAACCTTGGCTTAGACATTTGATTGACAGATATGAGTTCTTTTCTTCTTCCTCAGGATGTGGAGCGAAACATGGATGTCTTCAGAAAGCGCTTGGAGATTCTTCCAACCATCAGAGAGGAGGGGGAGACAGGTGTCCTTGATGAAGAGCTGGAGTCTATTCAGGCCAAGTTCAAGGACATTTCCAAGGAGTGTGCCAAGCATATGGAGCGTCTGGCCTCCTTGGCTAAACATAAGAAAGTGTTTGATGACCTACATGATAGGTAAGGAAATTGGATATCTGCAGAAATTTGTGGGGCAAAGCATCTGACATGGCAAGCTGTTAGCATTTCTTTTGCTTCAGCATTGGCTGGATGAGGTATGTGAAACTTTACGACATCCTGAAATGCTAATGGAACATGGGAGCTGATTCACTGACATACTTATGTGATTTTTGTTGTGCGGAGAGTTTCTGACTGTGGCAGATCTAAAATTTAGATACTTACATAACTATGGCTTTTTTGTAGTAGAACCAGCTTATCAGTCACAGATTTTTGGGACTTGCAAAATTTAATGATTATTGCCATGCGCTGGTTGTTTTTGAATTGGGGTACTTAGACAAAGGAAGTATCCTTTTTAGAGAATGCTGGCCTTCTTTTTCTGCTGAAAAAAAATTGCTGCCTCCAAACAGGTTGGGGGATCTGAACTTGATCTGCACCCTTTTGATTGTCGTGATCAGTGAAATAAATCATTGTTTCAGCCTGGTTTCATGGATGCATCCTCTGTTAAATCACACTTGAACACTTGTTATATGAAAGCTTGAACTACAGGTGAAGCAGTTATATTGTAACAATCAGGTTTTTCATTCTTCCAGGCCCATTATAATACAGCTACTTTACCAAAAAAAAAAACAAAAACAGGGTGTGGNGGGGGGGGGGGGGGGGGGGGGGGGGAATGGGGATCTGGAATTCTGCCAATAAAACCAGGTTCCTGTTATAACTGCGGCTGTTATAAATGGGTTCCACTGCATTACCCTTTTTATGCAGGGTGAAATATATTCTCACTGATAGGTTTCTCAATCTATTAGTGTTTCTCAGGCAATGAGGATAGAGAAAATATTTCTGTCATAGTTTTTGCAATGACAGATTCTGAGGGCATTCCAGAATGTCTTTTGTGTAGAACTAGCCAAAGTTTCTATTAAATACTTATGCCCTCTGTTTTGTGAATAGACTCTCCCAGACCTACCCAGTGCTGGAAGAGAGAATGAACAACCTAGTGAATGATGACTTTGGACTCGACCCCAAAAGGGGAGCACAGGATCTGGACAACTTGAGGAGCATCAAAGCAGACGTGATTGGCCAGGAGAGAAAATTGAAAGGTGTGTATGATGTACATGTCTGACCTTACCCTCACGAACAGTATCGAGATGCTCCCAACGAATGCTTGGTTTAAGCCCAGGGGCAACACAATTATCAAGTTTGCTGTTTATCTTCTCAGTGTCCTTAAATTTGGAACTTTTCATTAAAATTTGTGTCTTATGAATATATTTAAGTACCAGCATTTGGGTCATATCTGCTGACAACAGCCATACAAGTAAAAGGTATCTGTGACTATTTAAGGATGGTCATGAGATGGAACATTAAATAGTGTCCTTAATGGACAAATGCTTTACTGTGTTTTGTGGCTAGTAAAAGAGGCAGAGTTCATAAGTCATGGGGTATAACAATGTTTGGACAACAGACTTTTAGACAATGGTTCAGTACTTTGATACCTTGTAAAGAAAGAAGGAAAAAATATAAAAGACGAAATAAAACACTGAAAAGTTGAATTGCTCTGGATACTCGAGACAGAAGATCTCAAATTTTGGAAGGAAGTATAGTATTTTGCACTGTTGAAACCATAGTCATTACGTGCCACGTACATGTATGCCTTTTTCCCTGTTGGCAGTATCCACCATGTGCTTGGTGTGGGTTAGGGACAGCACTAGGCGTCAGAGTTTTGGCTATTGCCATCACTGCTGGAAAAGCAAGATATAGCAAAGGGGTTACACTAGAGGATTGCCTAATGTGCTGCATGGAATAATGTTGTGTTGTCTTTGAACTTTTAGATCTGATTGTTGCTGGAGAGCGCCTGGCAGCTGGATTAATGGAATCAGGGATGACCGAGGAGGCAGAAGAAGTCACGAATTTGATTGACCAGATGAGAGATCAACATCGACATCTGCTGGATGACGTTCAGGAACATGAGCAGCTCTTGGACGCAGCTGTGGCTGAACAGCAGAATGTCCTGGGTATGAATGAAGTCAGAAAGCTCAGAACATTACAACCGTGCTCCGGCTCTGTCTAGAAATATTCAACATAGCAGTGCTTTAAGCAGTGCAATCAAACTCTGCTTAATTGCAGTCTGCTTAATACTACTGTTTCTTAATTGCAGCCTTTTGTACATTATCAAATCCTGATTTCCATATTAAAAGTCTCTGGATAATCACAAATTCTGTTAATTGAAATTGTTTCCATGCTTTTGAAGACTTACGATTAAGCGGAGTTCACATCCCTTTAATATATGAAATCTTGATATTAAATACTCATGTAATAGATAACCTTTATATTCAGTATGAATTTCACGTGCACGGATTCAATATTATTCAGGTGGATCTTGATAATTAAGTATGTCTGGGTATGTCTGCACCATGGCATATATTATATTGAAGGGCGATCTCATCTTGTTCAAATTTGCCAAATTTTCAGGAAAACTTAAAGATCTAGTAGAGAAAAATGAATTCAGGTCTGAAAGGCTTGTTCGAGAGAACCATGATTTTGACTTGAATGTGTTCAA
This sequence comes from Ellobium chinense, assembly GCA_033807755.1. NCBI lineage: Eukaryota > Metazoa > Mollusca > Gastropoda > Ellobiida > Ellobiidae > Ellobium > Ellobium chinense. Next base: position 1,464,443 of record JAWQUT010000075.1, on the reverse strand, counting down.
GGTATTCATGTTTGACTATATCTGTGTATCTCTGTGCATATTTCAGGACGCTTGGAAGGTGTAGAAGGAGACTTAAGAGAGGCGGAGAGAGAACTGGAGGACCAGGAGAGTATAAGTTTGGATAAGGACAAGCTGGGACAGCAGATTGAGGAGCAGAGACATATCAGTGCAAAGATTAATTCCAGCAGAGCACTCTTGGAGAGGTAAGGAACTGATCTATAGAATATTGCATCTACAAACAGCATGCTATCCCTTTTGCCATTCAGCATGCTTAAATTCAGGGGTGTTTCAACTTCTCAGGTTTGTTAATGAAATTTGCTGGATTTCCAGATTCAATCTCTGTCCTGTAACCATCAGCATAGAATCTAAGGAGAAGCCCATGATATTGCCCCTGAGTTATGCATAAACTTTAGTCTGAACTTAAACATATCTAGGCATCCTAACATTGGTACCATGTGCATCGGACTGTTTTACTTTCTTGATGGATTGTATTCTGAGACCTTTTCGTCTGATTTAGCTTAGTGGGCATTTTTTTATTTTCTGTCTGAACAGAATGGTTCAAGAATGATTCATTACTTGGTGCAACTGACCCCAGTTTACTTAAGTTTCAATGCAAAAGAATGCACCTTGGTACACATCAAGATCTAGAGTGTGTGATTGAAGTTTAATTGAGAGCATCAATATTCAGTGGCAAGTCTTGATTTGGCCATCAAAGCTCTTTATGGTATTTAAAAATGTTTGCCAAAACTGGGTACACCTGTTAAATCTTACAATAAGTAATCTCTGCTATCCTTATCTGCACCACTAGAATGAGCCTAGATGCTGAGGGCAACAAGGAAGCTGAGGAGAAGATCACAGCCCTGATGATACAAGCTGAAGACCTGGACAAACTATCAGAAGAGAGAAGTCAAGAAATGGAGAACATCTTGGCCAACATTGTGGACTTTGATCACAAGTCAGCCGAACTGGGTGCATGGCTGGGTGATTCCATCAAGGTCTTGAAGCCAAAGGGAGGAGCCCCTAAGCCTAGTAGGAGTAAAGTAGACAGCCTTCATGAGGCGAAGAAAGAGAAGGAAGCAGAGATTGAGGCACTGAGGCAGACGTGCGAGGATATGACAGAGAAGGAGGGAGTGAAAGACAAGTACGCCATGAAGGAGACGTTGGCAGATGTGGAGACTAAATGGAATGACTTGACCGAGCTTTTGGTACAGCAGGTGTCTTTAGAGGTATGGCTTATATTATCACTGCGCTTTCAAAGTAAGCAAAGTTATGAAAGAAAATAAATTTTAAAAAAAATAATGATTTGTTCAATCTCTTCAGATCTTCTTTTGGTGGAATCCTTGTTGTCTCTGAAATACTTAAAGCCCACATCCCTTTGATACATGAAATCTTGATGTTAAGTATGCATATTATGATAAATATACCTAATTATTTTGTATGGATTTCACATGCATGGATTCGTTATCATTATGTCATTTCATTAGTCAGGTGAACCTTGATAATAAAATATGTCTCAGTAATAAACATGTGTTTTTCATATCCATAGCACACATTATGTCAAGATTTTACTGTAAGGTTAAAGATTTAAGATTCAAAGTCCTTATTAGGCCCCAGACTAATACCATAAATTCAAAACATAAACTACAGGAAATCAGTGGGAGTGAGAATCGGAAAAAAGACATGAGGAAAGAGAGAGAGAAAAAAAGAAATAAAAGGAATGAAACAATAAAGGCTGAAAGAAAGAATGAAAGAGAGAATGGATGGAAGGAAGGAAGGAAGGAAGGAAGGAAGGAAAGAAAGAAGAAAGGAAAGAGGGAAAACATACTCTAGAATTTGTGGTCAGTAAATATACTGGTCACTTCATCTTCTCACCATTCATTGTCTTGTGTGCATGTCACCATGTCTTTCGTTGCTCATTATTCTTGCTTTTTCTCTCATACAATCCTCTAACACTGATAAATTGGTAGGCCCTGTCGGAGATAGATGGAATGTTGAAGTATCTGGACAAGGCTGAGAATGAAATCAACACGGCAGAGCCTATCAGCATCGACCCAGAGACACTTGGGGTGCAGTTACGAGAGCACAAGGTGAGACTGTGTTAAATCTTTTGCTAACAGGTAACTGGAAATTGAGAAACACATCTGTGAATGTCGAGTGGATCAAATGTGTGATCAGTGCTCTGAGTATGAATTCCCTTCTTGTGCATGAGCTGAATTTAATTGTACTTGATGCTTGTCTATGCATAATGAGCAAGTTGACTTACTTTGCCATGTCCTGCTCAGCCCAGAAAAGCTAATGAAGGGATAGACCATCTGATATCAAAGCACTCAATTGGCAAGTACCCTGATAAGGCAATAACATGGTGTAATGCACTAATGCTGCAGGGCATTCTTACAGTGCTGGAGGCTTAGCATTATGATGTTCACTCCAGTTCTTTGGCTGTATGTAGTGTATGTATGTCTATAAGGACATTGGTGGCTCCAATGAGAAACTGATACAGATGAAGAAAAGCTGAGATTTTTAAGCCAGACATGTGTCTGTGAAGCATGGTGGTTCTTGTCATGGTTCACTCTTGCACTCAAAGTGTTCTTTGTCTTTCTTGTTTTTATGCACGCTGAAGGCACAGATACGTTAAGTGTTCAAGTCACACAGGACTTTGTCTCTGTCATTGTTATGGAAGCATGGAGTGTTCTCACCTCCACCAACAGCATTCCAGATATACTAATACCTTGATGGCGCTCGCTAATATATTGTAACCCCAGCAGGGAAAAGTTGATCATTGCAGTAATTTTTATGGTCTACCCCCACGTCTTCATTTATCTCACTTTTGTATATGTCATTTCACAGTCCTTTGATGATGATCTCAAGAACAAGCGCAATGCAGTCAAAGATATTATTGACAAGTGCACCCGCATGTTACGAGAGACGGCCAACTCACAAACCGATGAAATCAAATCACGGCTGGACAGTATCAACACACAAGCCGATGTTGTCTGCCAGCTAAGTGCAGAACGTCTGCAGCAGTTGGAAGCGGCATTGCCATTAGCAACACACTATGGTGAGAACCAGACAGAGGTGTCGGCCTGGCTGGAAGAAATGGAAGCTGAGATGAACGCACAGGGAAGTCCAGGGGAGAACTTGGAACAGGTCAAGAAACAACATGATAACCTCAAGGTATGATCCACAGTATTGTTACTGAAGGTCAGAATTGTAATGTTCTTGTACAGAAAACAGGGTATGAAATGTACACAAATAAATTGATTTCAAGCAAAAGATCAGAGTAAACATAAGAGTTTTTGACATTTTTTGTAATAACATTATCTTTGAGAAAGAAAGTGGTTCTGTCTATGAAAAAGTCACAGATGTGAATTTCTTCTTAATTATTGAACATATTTGGAATGATGAAAATATAATTTTAGTGATGAAAAGTTATGACAATGATTTTTGAGAATGAGTTGCAAGCTTGACCCACGCATTATCTAAAGTACATCATGGTTTACTTTTCTTTGGTTGCAGGCCCCAGTTATATTTTCCATGTAGGCCCCAGTTATATTTGCCATTTAGTGCTTTTTGTCTCTGACTTCTTTGTCAGCAATGTCTTAGGCCCTTGGAAGAACTCACCCTTGTTTTTCTCTTTTGACTTTTTCTTATCAGACCTCTCAACAAATCATTGAAGATCACAAGCTGTTCATTGACGATCTCAACTCCACCGGGCTGGAACTGATGGATGTCTGTGCTGAAAGTGATGCTGTGGACATTCAGAACAAGCTCCTGGATATCAACAAAAGATATGAGGGTCTTAAGTCTACAGCCAGAGGCAAGGCCAGAGATCTCATGGATGCCAAGAGAAAACATACTCAAGAGGTTTGTAGATAAAATAAGATAANCATTGACGATCTCAACTCCACCGGGCTGGAACTGATGGATGTCTGTGCTGAAAGTGATGCTGTGGACATTCAGAACAAGCTCCTGGATATCAACAAAAGATATGAGGGTCTTAAGTCTACAGCCAGAGGCAAGGCCAGAGATCTCATGGATGCCAAGAGAAAACATACTCAAGAGGTTTGTATTGCGTGCTTAATATAAGATAAGATAAGATAGGATAAGATAAGATAAGATAAAATAAGATAAGATAAAATAAGATAAGATAAGATAAGGTAAACTTTATTAATCCTTATGGAAATTGGTATTACAAGCATACTGAAAATGTGAAAACTTTACTGTTGGTCAGAATTACATTACATCTTTCATTCCTTGAAAACCATTCGGAGTTCATGTAAATGATGAGTGCTATACATGTGCAATTTATTATTAACATAGTAGTAGTGTGATTGCATGCAGATTAAAAGATGAACATCCATATTATAAGAAATTGAATCTGTTAGACAAGCTGAGAGAACCATTCGTGATTAACAGTATTTATTCCATACAAACATTACATTAATTATTCATGTCTTCTATGTATTCTCCTGCAGGTTGCAGATACATTGGACCATCTTCTGGAAGACCTGGATGGCCTACAGCGCACTGTGACCAATGCTGACCCCATTCCAGCCTCACCTGACAAACTCAAGAATGAGATTGATGAAAATACTGTGAGTTTCTTCAGTGATCATAGACCTTGCTTATGGAGTATTCTATGAACGGGCTTGCTGATACATTCATTTGTTAGGACCAGTAAACACAGGGTGAAACTGTTTTGTTCCATGATGTGAGGCTAGTTTTGATAGATTCTGTAATAAATTTTACAGCGAAGAAAATTTATACATCCATTGCAGCACAAGTTTTACTGTATCATCTTATCAGTTGACCCTTCCAAAATGCTGAAAACAAATTTCCGAGGCTAAACAAGGCCAGCAGATTTCAACTTTCTATTTACTTTGCAGTACTTCTGCAGTCATAATGCTTGTTCATCAGTAATTATAAGCATTTTGCAGTCGTTCATACTTACAAGCCTCATTCTTTGGCCTTGATAAATACAAAATTGTTTGCCGTGGCTGATTGATTTCAGAAAGGTAAATTACACTCATGTATATGTATCTGTCATAAGAGGAAAACTTTGTTATTATTTCTCAGGCTGTATTGGAGGACTTGGATCGACAGAAGGGAGCAGTGGCTAAGGCTGAAGAACTGGCTAAAAATCCAAGAGCTCATGGGGTGGAAGATCCAGCAGATGGTTTGTAGCTTTCTGTGTTTGTATGTGTCTTGGTTCAGTAAATTGACACCAGATTGCACGAGCAAAATCATTAACTTTAGCAGCACTAACCAGCCGTATTTCACACAACGCCCCCCTTGTGTAATCCAGTATTAGCCATGTTATTGTGTCACCTTGAAGACTTTTGCTCCTTGGGTTTAAGGCCAGCAGCTATAGTTCAGTGCTTGTGTCCCTGGGTCACCAGTAACATGCTAAAATAATTTGATGTTCGCTTTAAAACTGATAGGGTATAAAAGGTGATTCAGTGCTCACTTCACAACAGTGAAAATGCAGTGATAGTTTGAGAGACTTTTTGATGATAGTTTGAGAGACTTTTTGATGAAGCATATCAGAATTGGATGTTTTGGCATCATTATTTTACCAGTGCAAATCACAATAAGTAACATACTTTATAAAGCAAATTCAGAAAATTGGTGCGGACATTGACCTGTGAACTCTGACCAAAGGAAGCAACTCAACATTTGCTTCAGGAAATTCAAAACAAGAACTGGCAGTTACATGAAGTTGTACAAAGAAAAATCAGTTTTCACAATTATATAGTCTCTCTAAAGAGAGCAATTTCTGCCAGGCAACATGGCATTGATGAAAATAATAACATAGATTTCATGGCTGTAAATGGCTTTGTATTGAAATGCATTGGTGTTACAAGAATGCTGTGTCTCAGCATTATTACTATAATGACTTTTCAGTTGAAGACATCAAACAGAAAGTTAATGAGATCCATGACATGACTGACAACATCCGCTCAGCTGCCCAGAACCATGGCAAAGCACTGAACACAGCTCTTGGGCTGTCAGAAAAATTCTATGACCTCTCTGCTGATGTCATGTCTGGGCTGCGGGACCTCAAGGACAGTTTGTACAGCCAGGAGCCCCCTGGTGTGGACCCTGAGGCAATCAAGGAGCAACAAGCTGAACTGGCTGTAAGTCAGATGAATCATTTAATGTCTTCCAGTGTGTTATATAGTACTTGCTGAGGTCATCAGCTGCTGGAGGAGAAGGAAAGCAGATTGATTCATTATTGCAATGACCTTAACTTCTCAAATTTTTCATTGTTGACTTTTGTTTCTCTAAAATGAAATGATGCATGAAAGACACATATTTTATAGAGTTTTGGAGATCATCTAACAGATCAATGCAAACTGGTAAAAGGGTTGAAGTGTCAGGAAAAAAAAGCTCTCCTACATACTTCTAACAACCACCATTTGGAACCGACTTAGGATTTATGTTATGAAATCTGCAAAGAAAGCACAGTAATTAAAATATGTGATGTATTCTTCACATTCTTTGTGAAGGACAGCTTTTTATTTTAAAGTGTTTTTTTACTCAGGATGACAAAGAAAGCTGTTGCTTGTAGGAGCTACAATTTTTACATTTCAGCAAGAAAAGCCGGATTTTCATTTGAATTGTTGATTGTATATGTGTATGCTTATTCTTGCTTTGATTTTTGCTTCTAGGGAACAAAGAAGGAGCTAGAAAAGGCCAGAGAACTGGTGGGGGATTGCAAGCGCATCGGTGCGGACTTGTGCAATGTCTGTGGTGAACCTGGTGCAGTAGAAGTGCAGAAACAATTGGAGGATCTCACACACATGACTGATGATGTCAATGATACAATTCGTGACCGTGGTGATGAACTGAGGAAGGCATATCAACATGCTGATCGATTCAAGAAACTTCTGGAGGTCAGTATCGGTAGTTCCGAGAACATTAACAAAATGAATGGATTTTTAGATGTGCAGTTCAGTTTTTCACGCATTTAAAGGAAGCGTGGATCTCGTTTTAAAATTTTATTCTTTTGATCATGGTAGTTTTTTAGAATATTTGTAATTATTTGATGATTTTGCAAAGGTGTGGTCACTTGTGAAGTTCTGATTCCTTTCATGCACCCTTGTATCACTCCTGTTATTGTGAGTTAGGATTTTATATCTTGTTGTTATTTTCTTGTGGTGTTTGAATGATTGATTGGTGCTGTTTTTTTAATGATTTGAACGAATGTTTTAACAGAGAGTTCTTAATTTGGAAGAGGTAAGGATTTTAACACAGTTTGGTTGTTATTAGCAAGCTCTAACAAGGGTCAAATAGTTGACAGTTCTTCCTATTAAAGTATATCGGGGATGTGCTTGGAAAGTATAACAATATAGCAACATTGTCAAACCAGAGGTTGTGAAGTACCAAGGAATTTCTATGGTGGCCAGATATGGTTAGTACACAGTAGGAAGAATATGTTCTGAAATGGCCATCACCCTAGTTTATGTCAGTTTGTTCTATCGAACATTTATGGAATGTATTATTATTGTTTTTTTCACATATTCATCCTCATTTTTTTTTCATAAGCCTTTAGGTAGATAGATATTAAAATTTTAACCCAGCCTTTAATTTTAGTTCTTATTGTAGTCTTTCCATTATCAATCTCATTCCTAATGAAAATTGTATGCCCAGGAAGGATACTAATGTTTTCGACTCTGGCACTGAGTCTGGAAGGGAGGCATTTACCAAGCCTTAGCTTTGTTTTTTTCCTTTCTCTCAATTAACATATAATCCCTGGTTCAAATGATGATTATAGTGAGGATCTGTCTGGCACAATCCATTTCGGTCTTAGTAAAGTTGACAATTCATCGGATATGGTTTCTTAGAAAGAGTGTACCTCTTGCCCACCCTACCTCCCCACCTCCCGCCCACATTAGGTTAATTGGTGTGAGTAAAAACTCCCTTAGCAATTAAAAAATTACAAGTCGGTAACTTTTTTACTCACTGGAGACTCACAGACATCCTCAACTGTGCACTGGCTTAGGAATAACAGTATGTTATTATGTCATCTCCCTCACACCTGTTGAGGACTAATGATGTACTAAGATGTCCTGTTTATTCACCAGTCCTTTCCAGATTTGATGCTCCCTGATGTTCAATGTCATAGACTGCTCGTGGAAAATGTATAGTTGTAGGGAATTTATGATAATTCCATGTCATATAAGAACTGACTAGTCCTTAGTGAGTTAATTGACAATTTAGGCTCTGAATCCTCACAAAACAGTGTGTTTGTCCACTTTTAAAAACTATTTGATTGCATTGGCAGTCAACAGAGGCCAAAGTTTATTTGTCCTTACTACTGAAGTTCCTGAGTTGGAGAATGGAGATGTTTGTTTATCAGTGACCCTTGTTGAGCTTTGCTTTTCACTTGTTTTGTTGTGATTGACAGCTGACATATCATTCTGATAATTATATTACTGTCTTATGTACTTAAAAATTTCTATCTACATGTATTAGAGGTGGTGAGATGAGGGCGTATAACTTTTTTCTCCTCCTGAAAATGCCATATCTAATATTTTCAATCCCTTTAGATTGTTAGTATTAGATAGACATTATTTAAACTTATTTATATTCTGAAGGAGAACAGAATTCAGGCTACAAACATTTTGTTTGTCTTAATGATAGAGCTGTTTAGTTGTAAAGATGTAAGAGGATTATCTTCACTATTCTTATCCTTCCCCACCTTCTCTCAGAGAATGAAGATGATTACTATGAGATGATGATTATGAGAATTGTGAGCAGCTAAAGACACAGGCTAAATTGACATTCAGTGTTTACTGTGCATGCAAATCTTCTGAGTAGATAGCTGAGCTCTTTTCTTGATGTTTCATGTATTACTCAGCTCTTCCTGTAAAATGAAAGGTGTTCCTGGAAGCTTTCCTCTGCCTGCCATATATTAGTGTTATAAATCATTGCTGGTGTGGCATAAAGATATCAGTGTTTTCCACCTCTGCTGCACCACAGATGGGATGCTAGCCTCAGGTATAGTGAGTCATTTTGTCTTCTATAACATTTATAACATTTGACCAGCTGCATCTGAGGCTAGTGTCATGTCCATGGTTTAACATAAAGGTGTAAAGCATTTATGCCTCTATGTCATACAAGCAATAAAATGCCTGATGGGGGTATTTTATCGATTGTCAAATTCAGAGTGAGCTTTGCTCCAGTCAGAAGAACACTGAGGGGCTTAAAGAATGACTATTGAAATAGTGGGACTAGACAGTTCATTATGGTCCAGATTTAGTTCAGGCTTTGTTCATAGACTTTACGGGACAATTGAAAAATGTGTGACAGAAGATTCTGCATATCCTGTACTGGTATGGCAGAGGGACATGAGTGCTATTCACTTTAATGCCATACCAAAAATGCCATGCTTACACTAGGTGCAGACAGTTGTTTCGTCATCCATAATATTTGTAAGAAGTGACCATTATAGAGTATAGAGACAAAGTGACTACACCCCCCAGATAATGATTTGCAAGACAGCACTCAGATTAAAAAATCATATGGGATAGAAGAATTATCTAATAAAACCACAGCTCAACAGCTGTGAACTGTATCTCTCACAGAGGGGATGATTTCAACATTTGAAAGAAAACATGTCATTGGTTATAATAATTGACTAGTTTTCTACTGATAGTTAGTTATTTTGCTCAAGTTGAGCTTGCATAGGAAAGCAGGTGATAACTAGGTGTCAGGGATAGGCCAAGTTCAAACTATGTTGCCATCCAATGACTGTTTGTTCTTGAATGCAGGCAAAGCCCAGTATTGACAAACTGAAGGTACCTGTTGAGTGTTGCATTGTAAACTGTTGTATTTTGTTCAGCTTATGGAATGAGATATGATAGTTTATGCTGTGGCTCTCAATCAAATAGTATTAGGAAGTACTGAATGAGTGTTAAGATAAACTAAAACAGTTCGTGAAATCAAACTGACAGTAATAATGGTAATACATATTTTGTGTGATGCTTTTTGGTTTTGTTGTACACTTTTTTGATAATTATGAAGGGTTTTGTGCATTGACAAAAGTGCCAATATAATTCTTGTGAAATGAAAGATCAGCAAATAACATAGCAAATATACTTCACCTTGCACACACTTTGTAATCTGCCAATGTAGATAAGTTCACTCACTCACCTATAGAAGATAAAGAAATTAAAGCCCCTTAATTGAAATTAGCTCATAGTAATAATTGTTATAAATGAAAGCATGCTATCTTCACAAATGTTCTTATTAATACAGGTTTTTTTTTTGTGCTTGAAGAACTCTTTATATTTATACCTTTGTTCACTGTTCTGAAGACGTCAGAAATTTTTGAGCTTTTAAAACATCAGATTGTAAAGCATGAGTTGCTGAAATAATGAGAAAGTAACTAAAACAGGTCAAGCATTCACATGTAAAACGTACAAATTTCTCTGAAGGATATGAATAAAGTTACAATGCACAGCACTTGGGGATTTGCAATGCACAGCTCAGGATGTTGTGCACACTATATTGTTCACCTGCAAGTGGCTTTTGTCAATGCATTTACTGTTAACCTTTCCTGTCTGATGTGCTCTACTTGTGTATCAAGGCATGAAATCAACACTTCGCACATGCAAAGGATGCCAACACATAGCACACACAGATGACGCCAACACGTAATATGAAAGACCGTAGTATATGAGGTAGAGGATGAGATGTTTTGAAGTGAATTAAATTGGGATAAAACTGAAACGGTTAAGTGGAGTGAGCTTCCACATTATTCTCACCTAAATGACAATAAGACGAGGTAAAAAAAATATAAAAAACTACATATTAATGAGAAAACCAGATTGAATCTTGCAGTGCAGTACCAAAACATTAACCAGGATTTTCTAAACTAGGATTTTGATCTGTCAGAGGCACTGCAATATATTTGGCACATAAGAATCGTTCTGATGATAACAGTTGTCATTACCTTGTCAAACTAAATGATGGGACTAAAATAAAAATAAAACACATTGTAATCATATGAATTCAGCAAAATAAGCATGTTAATTTCTGCAAAAGAATATGTTTCATGTGTGATTACAGGCCTACAACCACAGTCAATTTGATGTGGTCATCCTCCCCTAGGTTTAAGTTTTCCAATTCAAGAGACTGTTCTAAGTTGTTGATTAAAGAAAATAAACAATTTAAACGTCTTTAAAGCATTGGTCATAAATAACTGATTAGTTAATTTTTCTGTTGTACTGCTTTATACTTAAGATTTTGGATACAACAGCCATTAGCTTCAAGAATGAAAGCTGAAGCCTCAGAGGAAACAAAGTTCATGTTTTTCACCATCTTTATTACTTTCTCCTTTCAGAACATCAGTTCCTGGTTGCCACTGTCAGAACAGAAACTTGCCCAGATGAAGCCACCGTCTGCAGACCCTAAAATTCTGGCCAACCAGATGGAAGAATTGAGGGTGAGATTTTTACATTTTGCCCCAGAACTTTTTTTTATTAACAACTACCTAGGATAATGTAAATTTATGCGCAATATGATCTCAGAATGTGAGGACCATTCCATGAATATGAGTCTGTGAGTAGCCTTTGACGTACATAAAATTTGAGAGTGTGAGGTGCTATTGCAACTCAAAAATATTTGCTTCATTTTTGTCAAAAATGCCAATTTCAGATGTGCAGCTGTGTTCAACAAGATAATCATTAGAAAAAAAAATGCTGCAGTAGCTTGAAATCAGACAATCTACTTTTAAACTTGTTTAGTCTTACTGCTCAGGTAGTCACATAATTCAGAAAACATGAGTTTCAAACACAAACAGTCCTCCATAATCACTCTTTCTGTTTAACTGGAATTTTGCCCATTTCCATGTGAAGTTGCATTTTAGTAGCTTTAGCTATAAAGGCATGATACTCCACATCCACCTATGGTTTTTGAATGAGTTTTATCAGTTGCTGGACATGCTAAAGCATGTGTGTATTGATTGTCTTTCAGGAATTCAAGGCCGATGTCCATCCTCACATTACTGAGATGCAGCAGCTGAACCAAGAGATGTCTGCATTGAGGGATACTTCCCCTGTAGCTGCCGAGTCTCTACAAAAGCCTGTGAAACATGCCAATGAAAAGTGGACAGAATTATTGCGAGGGCTCACAGATAGAGAGGTATTGCCCATAGGAATGGATGTTCAGTCTTTTTTCCAATTTCAGTCATGTCCCTACCACATCCAAAAGTTTTAAGATCTGTGAACTGAATGCAAGCATCAGGTTTATGAAAACTTCAATTATGTAGCATTTAGGAAGGTAAACTGTTAGTTATGGATGCATGAAAAGATAAGACCTTGTCAGATCCGTTGTTCATTCTGATAATGTAGGGAGGACTTTTAAAGCTGCAAATATGGTTTTGATCAGATATTCTGTTGAATTCTGTATTTTTGGAAAAAAAGGTGCATGTTACATAAGTGAGAACACACTGTAAATATAATGAGCTGGTTAAAAAAAAGTGAACAGATAGAGAACAGATATAAACTTTATTCTTCAGCTCTTTCATGGTCCTTAATGCCTACCAAAAAATTTAAAAAAAAGAAAAATAATATGGTTACTGAATTTAGCCAGAGGGTTAGGTATTTAATTGTGGAATCTGCTGGGTTTACAAGTATAGTGACTTCTAATTCTATGAGATTACCATTGCAGTGTTTAAAGTAGTGAATATTTCAAACATAACTTTCCTTGGTAACTTATCAATTTATAAATTCTATTGACATGTTGGTTGATAGATTTGCATTTATCTGAAAAAAAAAAGGCTGGTTAAACATTCTTACTTTTTTTTAAAAACACTTCATGCAACAAAACCACTACCTCCATAATAACAATAGCAGTGAATTAACGGACAGTAATCACTTTAATCAAGACCAAAATATCACACATGCGAACAAACAAGTGTACAGTCAATGTTCCTACTTTACTATGAGAAATCATACTTTGAGATGTAACTCTTTGATAGAAATTTGGGAAAGATGTCAGATCTTAATAACCATCTCTTCTGTCGTCACCTAGGTGAAGCTGACAGACATGCAGCTTAAGGTAGGGGAGGTAAGCCAAGCTATGGACGACATCATCACATCTACCAAATCTGCGGAGGCTGAGCTCGCCACTGTGGATGAGGTCAAAGGTGATCCCAAGTTCTTGGAAACACACATGAGGAAATTGCAAGTAAGCAAGCTGGATGATGGTTCACTGCATTTTGCACATCTTACACATATGAAGACTTTATATTAGTACATGTATACCAACACTGAAAACAGCTCAGTAAATATAGTGCAGTAAAATTGAAGTGGGAGATATGATACACTCAAAAGACATTTTGTACTTGGTTTCACTACGACTAGTTTTGCAGACTCCTGTCAGGGAATTTAGATTTCTCCATCAGTATCATATTCACTAATATGAAACAGATGGGGTGAAACATCCAGACCAGTGTTTTCAAAACACCCCAAACACATCCTCATGAAATTTTAGACGCATAATGATGTTATTTTCTTCAGGTCTGAAATGGGTTATCATATTTATTATCATCCCACTTTACTGCCTCCCATTCATTTGTCATCTGTATTTATCTGCATTCAGCATTGCTCATGTGGGGAAAAATACAAGATGACATCATCATTTTTTTTTCAAAACTATGGGTAAAGTTAAAAGAATGTCACAGTGCTTTAACAACTGCCGTGAAATGCTTGAATTTGTGTCACCATCATGTTAAAATAACAGGCGGTTCACTCTAGTTTAGATTATAACAGTATCAGTGAACAGAATTCTCTTCACTGACTGCTGAGCTAAGATAAGGACCAAATATGATATCATGATTGTGGTGATGCTGGTTCCAGAAGCATGAGAAATAGGATGGGAGAGTATAGATATTCTTAGGTATCTGGCAATTACGTAGAGTATATTTCCATGATCCTTTGATACCCCACAGTTGATGCAGGCTGACATCAGAAACAAGGAGAAATCCTCTCGCAAGCTGAACAAAGCGGTGGATGAAATGATTCAGCAGAGCGGGATGGACGCTAGTGAGTCGCCACTGCATGAAAAGCGTCAAGAGATGAACCAGAAAATTCGAGGGGTGCAGGCCCTGGCGAGGGAGAAAGAGAACAAACTCTCAGAGGCCATGAGACAGGTCTGTCAGTTTTTTGTTGTTACAACCTTTATCAAAGGGAGTTACAGTAAATGAGAATAATGTGACAATTGTGCTGTTTTGTGTGGAAATAAAGCTGCGTACTCATTTGTCGTATGAGAGGAATTGTATTGTATTTAGAATGTTAGGTGATTATAGTTGTTATGAGTTTTGTCAATGTGAAGACATGTTTGGGAATAGTATGATAAGTTTTCTCCTTTGATAAACTCCTTCTTTTGCTGGTGCACAGTTGAAGTAGACAAATACTGAATGCCAGTATAAGGTATCTGGACAACCAGACATGCCCCCAATGGTAGTGGTAGTGATGATGATAATAAGACAATAATAATGATGATGATGATGATGATGATGAGATGATGATGACAATGCATGGTTTTACATAGAGAAATGGGCTGTTGTTGGTGTTCCATTTTTTTTTGAGAATTGTCATCACAGAAATACTTTCGAATGGTCTTCAGTTTATATCTTTGAGAAATATGATTGAATTCTACTGGGTCCTTATAGCATTTTTTTTGTCTATGGTAGGAGGCATAATGATGTCAGCCTACTAGCAAGATTTTTAGATCTTAACATGAGAACATATTTTAACGTTGAATTCTGGTTATGTTCTCTGATACATTTTAATAAAATTTGGGAACATTTCCATCAAGAAGTAATATTAAAAGAGAGTCAGATCTGCGAAAGCAATTTTGATGTCCCTACTCTTCCCTTTAATGTTCTCAATTTGAAAACACCGTTTCAAGGAATATTTTTACAAATTTTGTGCAGGTCAAAAAATTCCTTGGTGACCTTGATGACCAGCTGGCTAAGGTGAACGAGTTCAGAGCGGAACTGAAAACTAACCAGCCATTTGGTGCCTTACCGGACACAGCTGAGAACCAATATGAAGACTTTGTCGTAAGTATTGTGTAACATATGTTTCTGCATTAGATGTGTCTTCTTCTTTGTGTTAGAAATGGTTCCCGCATCTCAGTGCTCATCATACAAAAATATTTTGGTGAAACAGTGAATGCCCTTAACTCAAGAGTTTTGCTGTAGCAAGGACTTCAATCAAACATAAAAGATCACTTTTCTTCAAAACACGTTGGCAGTGATAAGCCCTGTTGTCATGATATGTTACATGAAATTCAAGGAAAAGTGAATTTTGAGGAATCTATGTTTAGTATTGTGTGTACTCAGCTGTAATTGGAATTCAATTGAAAAAATATAAAAGATCATTCATGTAAGTATACAATCCCTTTACTCTGATATACCACAGAAAAAGTGCCAGGTCCTGGACAGCCAGGAGAAACCCATTGAGAGTCTGCTGGCTCAAGGCCAGGAGTTGATTGACCAGTGCCAGCCTCAGGATGTGATCGGTGTCTCGGACAGAGTGAAGAAGCTGAAGGAGAGGTGGACGGATACAAAGGACAGAGCGAGAAAGAGAAAGGTTTGTGAATTTGAAGGGAAAGAGGGAGGAAGGAAGAACATATGAAAGCAAAGTTGAGATGGGTAGATATCTTAAAACTGAAAGAACCGCAGAATAGATCCAACAGACCAACAGGTGGGCAATGAACGATAATTGGTTGGTGGATATTTGATAATATATTACAGTTTTCAGGGACAGGCTGCCCTTTTCACAGATTTCCATACAATCCAAAGTATAATTTCCCCAGGTTTCATTCATTCAGACATAAAAGTTCACTTTCCCCCAAACAGGTTGGCCCTGTTGTCATAATGTGTTACATGAAATTCAAGAAATCATGAAATTAGATCAGAGATTTACCTTTTGGTCACTTTTTTTCTCTTTTGAGTGGGGGATAAGAGTTTACGTGTTTCTTTTAAGGAGATGAAATGCCTAGAATATTGGAAAAGAGGCTTCCACCTGTCTGCTTACCTACTTTCTACTTTGCATAGGTTGGAATGGTCTTCAGTGTATTGGCATGTGTGTTTGTGTGGTAGGACATATGTTTAATCTGAGACAGCAAACCATTAGCTTATACACTCTGATATAATGTGTTCTATATTACTTGAAAATTTTAGGAGAAGATGGAGGAACACTTGAAGAACGTAGGTCAGTTCCATGATACCCTGAAGGCCTTCACTGATTGGCTGAACAGTGCTGAGATGTCCATGCGCAGCTTCAAGTATCCCAGCAAGCTTGTGGACACAGTCACTAAACAGATAGAGGAACACAATGTAAGTCATACATGTGTGTTACTTATTTCATGATGATGTTGTATGCAGCATAATCACCAATAAGGATTATACACTGACTGGTCAAACAGTATGTCTGTGGTTGCTTCCAGTGTGCTACACTGTCACCAAACAAATTAATAGAGGTTATGCTAATGTAATCTTTAGCAGCTGGTAGACATTCCATCTGGCTTCTCTTAAATTTGTATTATTAAACAAAGATATTTTTCTGCCATTGTGACATTTGTATAGAGGACTGAGGTGACATCTGCAGTTGGCGAATTATTCTCAGTTGCTAAAATTGGCCTTTTATGATGCTAGCAACACCAGTGAATTATCTTTCTCTGTAATCTCTTTCGTCAGGAGCTTCACTTGCTATTCAGTATAATTCTCATTTCTGGACCATTTTTGTTAAGTTCCAGTCACTCATTGCTTTCATCACCCTGCTTGTTCGAGTATCTTTTTAGTCTCTCTTGGTGACAAAGTAACTGGGGTATTGAGAAACTGGGAAACTAACCCAGACCTATTTCCCAAGATAGGTAGATATAGTTTTTTTAATGGCAGCCGCTGTAGGAAGGAAGTAAAAAAATGAAAACATCATCAGCATCCATGAAGGTAGCACTACTTCTCTTAACAAAAGATTAATAATAAGTACTGACCAGTGCCAAAGCGCCAGTTGAAAAGGAGTGGGAAAAAAAACAACAAGTAAGGAACTAAAATAAAACGTAATCTGTTGTTTTTATCACCCACAGGCTTTCCGAAGAGATCTTGAGACTCAGGCTGAGAAAATGAATCTGCTTGACCGTGCTGGAACCTACCTGAAGTACTTTGGCCGCAAGCAAGACACCACGTATGTGAAGAACTTGCTGGTAGGCATCAGATTGAGGTGGAAGAAACTCTTGAGAAGAGCAGATGAGAGGGGGAGAGTACTCCAACAGGCTTATAAGGAAGACAAAAAGGTGAGTGACCTTCTCTTGGTTACTTTAAAATATAGTTTGTGCTTGGTTGAAGCTGAGGGCAACAACAAATAGCATGAGGGAAAGAGTCAGTGGGCTGCCAAGTGGCTGTCACTGATCCATCTGTTGAATTACTCTTCCAAAGAGGGAAAAATGTTTGTAAAATTTTAGAAGGATTTCCATATGTGGTAACTCTTACAACTACGCTTAGTACCCTAATTCTGAATAACGTACTAATACAGCCCTAACCCTAACCCCTTAACCCTAATCCTAACCCTTAACCCTAACACTAGCGCCCATAGAGACAGGAGCATCAGTCAAAGCGAGCATAACTCCTTATCGCCAGTTACCTCATATGGAAATCCTCCCAAAATTTTTATATTGCAAATCATCACAGCTGCGTCCTTTTATTTCAGTTGTTTGCCATTCTCATCAGCAGTCATGAGTTATTGGCATGGTCAAGTTCTGTTACCCCCATTTTGTTTCATGTATCTCCATGGAGTAATAATCAGAAAGAAACATATTCCTCCCACATACATTTTTTCCTTCCTGTATTAGAATTTACCAAAGGAAAATTTCTGTGCCATTTCATTTAGTGATTGAAACTAGTGTGGCAAGGAAATGAATTTCAGAATTAAATTTGTGGATTTCATTTTTGGGCCAAACAAGATGATACCTTTTGGCATTTGATATACAATCAACGGTCAGGGGAGCAGGCATTAGTCTGGATACAAGCCTTAGACTGATAAACTGCATTGTTATTATTACTCACAGTTTGATGAAAGCTGGCGTGGACTGTGTGACTGGCTTGATGAGAGCATGAAGACACTGTCCAAGTTCATGAGTCCGGGAAGTCAACCTGCGGGGATGAAGCAAGACATAGATGAGCTCAAGGTAAGCATTATCTATAATTATGAATGTAGCTGTAGCCATCATCAAAACGAAAATTACAAGATAGCTTTAACCATGCTTTTTGTGGCGTCATTGTTGAATTGAATTTGTGAGCTGTCTCTGCATTTGCCAGGCTCACAGAATAATGCTGCTTGTGGTCAGTCATTGATCCAGCGATGATATGGGAGCTTTTGCCAGTTTCATCAAAGTCTTTGCAAGATCTGCCATTCTGTGGATGTATAACAGTGAACACATTTAGACCTTAGCCCTTTCATCAGGAAAACTTGAAAATCTATACTTGTGATGTTCTTGTGATGTGAGGTGATGTTTTGGTCTTGATATAAGTCAAGTAATTGTTGTTTATTTCCATTACTGTTCTTCTTGTAATGGTGATGGTTGTTTTTCTCTGCTTTAAGTGTTTTAAATAATAAAACTCAGTAATGTCAACTTCCCTTAATTGAAAGTCTGAAATTGATGGGTGGATGCAGTTGAGCACTAAAGTAATGTTTCTTTTCTTCTACCGTTATACATTTGTGTTCTGAAGGATGTTATTGTTTACAAAAATGATGGTAGTCACAATTAAGTGGAGTTGACTGCTCTGTTGTTACTTCTGGTTACTTTAATAGTGAAAGCACATTTTTACATTTTGACCTGTGGCAACAAGTCTTTGTAATTTATTATGCTGTCAAATACTTTCTGGCTGGATATCTTCTTGCTTTATGTTTTCTTGTGCAAATTGTCCAGTGAAAATGTGTGTCATTACCAAGGAAATTGAAAGTATACTTACCCCCTATCAAATCTCTTACAATTTCTTTCCAGTAGAGAGGTGCAGTAAATTTAGATCTGTATTCTGCATACTAACTTTTCCATCTTTCAGAAGTTTGTATTTCATGTTTCACTTTAAGGAGACTGTCGTGGTTCATACTTCAGCTTAAATGATACCCTAATTATGTATAAATTTCCTATTTGCTATCCAGGGTGCTTTTGAGGTACATTTATACAATTGACTCATTTTCACAATACAATCTATACATTATAATATTATACCCACTCACTAAAAAATTTTATGATCATAGTTTTAATTCACCCATCCTGTCACATGTCACTTACTAAAACTATTATACATTTTTGGAGATAATTCTACAAAGACCCTTTTTTTTTTTTTTGAGGAAATATTTTTCTCGAAGTATCTTTTGGTGGTTTGTTTATCTGTATTGTGAATATCTAAATGGTTGTAATGTTGTGTGCCGAGTTTGTATTTTTGACTGTTTTCATTAGTGTTATAATCACTTATTTCATGTGGTGAAATCACATATTTTTTTTTTTTTATTCATTGCTCATTCACTTTACTGCAGCTTCAGTGGATGTTCACAGTGTCCTGTTTTGTCATGTCTAGCCAGCAAAGACTATTTCAAATCTTACTCCCACTGCTGTGGCAAAGGAAGTAAAAAGCTTCACATATTGTTCCCAGACTTATTTTGCCAGTTGATTACTGACAGCCAGTATAGCTAATGTTAATAGTGTGTCAGATAGTAACAGGTGCAAAGTCAAAAACAGTTGACTTTTACAAAATCACAGTCCATTTTGGTCGCAGATTTGTTGCATTTGCAGCCTTCATTATAGGTGATGAAATACTGCTTTTAAAATGCGTCTTTCTTTATGCCCAGAAAAATTAGCAATAAAGTGGAATTAACTGTGTTATGATCATACTAGAACAGTTTGTGTAGAAATAAATCCAGATATATGCAAGCTGTTTGCTCCTTTGTCATAGCAAGTTTGAAATGTCTTTGCCTCTTATTTTTATGCTTTTTATCATGACCTCATCTTGATCTACCCATCATTCCTGTGTCCATGCAGAAAATTGAATTGATCAGGGTAAGTAATTCAGTCATTTTACCCCCGATTTCTCTCCTCCTTACCTGTTGACAATAACACGTGTGAATTTAGAGTATTGTAATAACAAATGGAAATTATTTTTTATAGATGTGATATTGCGAGGTTAGTAAGCTGTGTAGTATAAAAGTGTGTGGCTTCTGTTGATACAACAAAGAACAAAAATACCCTCTGAATAAATGACTTGAATCCATTCCGCCCATCTTCCTATTAACAAGAATTTTCCCCAGGCTGAAAATTGAGTAGGGTGCTGTCAATCAAGTGGAATACCGTTACAAATTGCCACAAAATCAGTCAACATTTAAAAGGTTAGATCATGGCACCAGCTTTTGTCTGGAATGTAAAGCTGTTTTTTACAGTTTACTATAGTAAGGGTAAATAACTTCACCAGTAATTTTCATTGTTTCCCTTTAGCAGGATTTTTTTAATTCGAACTATAGGAGTTTTGTGTTAGCCTCCCATCACTGTTGAAAAGTTAAGTAAGATAGATGTGGCAGTATTGATAGTCATAATTGTGTCGTTGGCTGAGAATGAAAAGGTTCAATCTATAAAAAAAACAACAGTGTTTTGAGCAAATTAATGTTCAGGGAGTTATAAGGTATGAAGATGCCACTGTTTTTTCTGCTGTTGGCTACATAAGGTTTTACTGCCCTCACTAAATATGCAGGAGTCCAAAAACGAATCAGATTTTGAAAACCTTGACTGTGAATCAGGCTACCTAATATTTTATGATTTTTCACAGTGTAAACATGGTAACCTTACCCACCTAACACCAACCACAGTTTATACACTAAACCTCACCAGTTCTGAGTATTTGCACGTATCTAAGCTTCTTAAATTCAAATCCAACCCTTTCCCCCTACTAGTGGCCAATTTTCTTATTTTATAGGGACTATTTAAAATTGCATATATTTATGTCTGATACTGTTGACATCTTCATACCTATCTCCTGATGGCAGACGGAACCTATTATCACAACAGATTTAACCAACTAAACGTAGAAACGAATGGGTTTTTGAATGAAACGTAATATAGGTGATATTGAGTACTTTCAGTATTGATACTGAATACTCTCAACAGGTTCTTTTAACTCAAAATCGTCATTTTGCAGATGGAACTTTTTTGACTTCTCAGTCCACGATGTGTCTGATATACATCAAAACTGTTGTAAACCTGTTGTGAACAGTAGACAACTGAAACTTACATCTCTTCACTTTTCTCTTCGTTTCTAATTGCATTCCCAATATTCTGTGCATTTGTAAATTAACAGTTTGCGGTAATGTTTTAAATGGCTGAAGACCTCGTAATTTGTCTTGAGAAAATTGGTTGTCACGATTGTTATGGAAACATTATGATTGCATTTGTAGATTGGATTAACTTTGTAACTTTTAAAAAAAATAAAATTTGCAACAATGCATGCCAAACTAACATCCATTCGTCCAAGTAATGACATTAATGTTAGTTAATGTGATTTTTTTTTGTCTAAGGATATCATAGACCTATATTTGAATCAGCAAAAGAATCAGTGGTCACTGCAGTTTGTTCTCGTCCTCTCCCCCTCTCTCACTCCCACATCCTCTTTTCCCTCCGCACCCCCTTCTCCCCTCCTCACTGTCCCCATATTGGTTCATTGATTTTCCCTAGATGTGATTAGTTGCTTCCCAGCTGAAATTTGTTAGCCATTACCATCTTGCCAGCAACGCCTAGTGCGACCTGCTTTTCCAAATTCTTGGATTCTTGCAACAAAACCAAAACCCAACCAGTACACCCCTCACACCTCATTTTAAACAGGAAAAAATTAAATTCTAATTTAGTTCATTCGGATGTTTTTACTGTGTTTGTACTAAATGCATCCAAAAGCAGTATAAACTAGTGCATTCTGGTCACAGTAAAATTTTTGAGTTTGTTTGTTTGTTTGAGTTTGTCCGACAGCACGATTACAGCTGTATTGCGCCTTTTTTGGTTGGAAGACCAAATTAGTGCGTAGATTTTCCCAACAAATTTTTCCCGGACGGCGGCTGGTAGGCCTACTCTTCTAAGATTTTAAAACTGTCAAGATTGAAACCTGCCCATTTTTGCTGATCGCTGAGGATAACGAGTCAAGATTCAAAGTCTTTAATAGGCTGTGGGCCAGTAACACAACTTCAATACAAAATACTACAAATCAAAGAGAAGAGAAAACAAGGAAGTGAGAAAATGTAAAAAAGAAAAAAAAAAGGGAAAAAAATGGAAGACTAAAGCACAAAGAAAGAAAAAGAGATAAAGAGAGGGATGCATGATAATGGTTTAGAAAGGAAGGAAAATCTGTATGCACTGTGGTCCTAAAAATTCTAGGCTTGACAGATCGATGCTTCATTTTATTTGTTTCACTTTGTTCATTGATTTCAATTTGTTGCTAGATCTAGATGCGGTTTAGTTTTACCTCCCATTGTCCCCAAACCTGTCGCACGAAGCCAGCTGCTTTCAATGTTTATAAGAGAGCTCCAACCCTAGATCTACCAAGACTTTAAAGTAACATATTTTCTATGGATCTACCCAATCCACATATCAGCTGTTGTTGAAGTATTGGCTCCCTAGTTTCTAAATCTTGCAGGTGCCATAGATTTTGCGATTGAATCAGGTCATATCATTTAATTGAATCTTCAGTTTATATTTGCAAAGAGGAGACCCGCAAGAGTCTTAAATAGACTCTTGAAAATTGTGCAGCAATTTTTTTTCTAAGAGAGAGAGAGAGAGAGAGAGAGAGAGAGAGAGAGAGAGAGAATGAAAACGTTTATGCCCTTTCATCTTTTTTACCTTGATCTTTTACAGTACACCTCTGTAATTCTTGTCTCCTCCTAGTCCTAAAAACCTCATTTATTTTTAATGTCTCAATGAATATAATATTCTTGATTCCTCATCACCCAGTATTCATTTCCACTCTTCTGTTTACTGTCTTATTAACTACCACAGTGAAAACAAGATAAGTGTACAAAATTATAACATATGATAATATTTTCTCCATACTGATGTTGAAATTATTTGTAAATATATTTTTCAGCTTTGAAAGTAGCAATGCTTATGATCTTCCTCATACTGTATTGTTGGTCTCTGGCTGTGGATCTTTTCATTTGACCTCCTTATCCTGTCCTTCACCTTCATCCTAACTGCTCAAGTCTTCAGGCTGTGGGAACAACACTCCCTCCCATCCGGATTCCTCCTCCCCTGCCCTNCCCTCACACATACCCCTGGGAAAAAATATCCGGAGAAAATCCTTAACCTTGACATGGTTTTCAGACAACATCTCCAAGTCTGTTTTACCACCTCTTTCCTAATTTCTGGACACAGGGTTGTGTTGACTCGTCTCTTGACCTAACTATAACAAACAACCATTTCTTGCTCACAATGACACCCTCTTAGAGTTTGTAACGAATAACCAACCTCAGTCTTGTTGACATGTACTGGAGAGCACATTTTCAGATTCCCTTAAACACCTAGGTTTTTTTTTTTCAAATATATTGTGGATCCAATACTATCTATATTAATAAAACGCTTCAGCCAAATTTGTGTCACAGATTTCTTGAGAACTACGTAACGTAAAAACATGCGGTTTTCACCTAAATTCGTAGAAAAATACACAAAAGGTAACTATACACATCAGTCCTCTTTATTTTTTTTTTAGCCTTTAAAAAAAAAAAAGAATGTGTATAGCAATGAAACACAATCTCCGATAGATCTTTTCAATCCGCCCGATTCGCCAGTCGTCCCAACTTTTTCACGGAGTCTAATGCATTCGTCTATGATGCCTTTCGGTGCGCTAGGTATTCTTTCGCCGCTGGTGAGTTGCCTGCCTGCCCATTTGTAAAATGGGGTGTTAGTCTTGTGTCAAATAAATGATGTACATGTAAGTCTAATAAATAATCTAAGGCATCGCCACATTCTTCAGCTCACGAGACTTGTGGAGACAATGACAAATACTGCACATGTGCTCTACTGCTCTTACATACATAAGAAAAAGAACACTGAACTATCACTCAGCTTCTGTGGCATAGTCTTTCTTTAAAGCTGCGCCATCCGATCGATATCCCTGAAAGGCAAGCCCTGTCCTGACTAAGAAGGATTTACCTCTATAGTTCAAATAGTATATATGTGTTTTTATCTGTATTTAGTTTTTTTTTACAGTTACTTTTTGGGGAAACAGTAAACTGACGATCTGCAAGGTTTCTGTGCAGTATGAAATGTTTTACTCGTGAAATTTGGAAAAAATAGCGCTCCGATTTGAAATGTGCAATAGAATTCAGATTAGTGAAGTGTCCTATAATGCGTCCCATCTTCTTGTACAGCTCGGGCAGGACTTTAGTTTCTTTTTTTTTTGTTGTTTTGTTTCATCTTAATTATGATAAATGTTCTTAATTGTATTGCCCCATCGATACTACCTGTGATTTCATTGGAATGTTGGACGCCATAGCCGAATGATGTGGAATACCATCCTCAAATATGGTAGAAACGAGGATGGGAGTAAGAATCGACTTTCTTTCCTGTCGTCCACCTCCCCATCCGTTCTTGCCTTCATTCACTCATTAGTTCTCAGCTTCGTTTTCATCTTTGCTTGGGTCAGCATCGACAAAAACTTTATTGTCTCGTCACTTGTATGCTATACCCCTCCCCTCGGATTCGAATCCGTATTCGAATCCATCGAATTCTAGCACTGGGTTCGATGCTAAACGTGGAAGGACGCGGCTGCAAACTGTTGTATGTGTGTAAAGCTTTGTGAAACTTTTACGACAGTTTCCGTTGCCACCGACGAGGAGTCGACATGGTAGACGTTTAGATATCTGATGCAAAAGCCCTTGGGATTCTAACGCTGAGTCATAGCTGAAACGTTAGTTGAGATTTACGAGGGGTTGTAATTTTGTTAAACTTTTAAACACAGGCTTGTGTTAAAGTGCTCTCCGTGATGTTCCCTGTCATCAGATTTGAGCGCTTTTGGGGTAAAATATATTGTCTTGCACCGTTCTTTCCTTTTCAGTTTGAGCATGTTAGATCCTATGCCATGGACTTCCGTTTTTAAGTTGTGTGCTTAAGTCTTCGCATGTTTGGTTGTCTTCTGCTTATGAAAGACAGACCCTGTGTTGTAGAATGCTGTTCCCATTTCTGATCAGAATAGGTCCCATCTTTCTCTAAGACAGTTTTCAATCTTATTTATAGGGTAATGCAGTGATAATATAAAACTGTATTGTACAAAAAATATGAAACAAACTACAGAATGGAAGTTTGACAGATTCTGCTGAAATGAAAAAGAAGCATTTTCTTGACATAATAATGAATTATTTGTCAGTTAGCTCCGGAAATTTGTTGTCTACGGGTTTAATATTTGATCATTATTATCAGCACACATCTGGTACGATAAAGTCTACCCCTGATGATACATTTTGTCCCTGAATACCACCATCGCTATAGAAACAACAGCAACATCAGTGGCAGTAGAAGCACCAGCAGCAGCAACGAGGCACATTACAGTAAATGAACCCAGTCTCTTTGGCTTATCAAGCAAAATGACCAATGGCTAGTCGGCGAAACATTAAGGGAACATAAAATATGTTTGTGGCGGTCTGGATAGAGAACTAGTATGCCTCGTTGACGCTGACCTATGTTTTCTGCCATGAAAGATGGCGGCCATGCATGAAGGTCGATTGCGTCCCCTTGTCTAGGCAAGATTAAAAGGCGTCCGCCTCTAATTAATGGGCGCGCACATTATAATGTATGGTCTAGATCTAGGCGAAGAAAGAAAGAGAGGGGAACACAAAACAAGAGGTTACTTTTTCTTTTTTCAATGATTTTTTTTTTTTTTAGAGACTGAGGGGTGGCTGCAATGGCTGGGAGGTTAGGGAGTAGGACAAAGGCTTGTAAAACTTTGAGGATTAAGGTGTGTCAGGTTCGCGGGTGTTAGATGAATGTGTGTTCTTCCATGAGAGGTCAAATCAGAAGTTTTTTTTCTTAAAGCGGCGCCATCCAGTCGTTACTATCTGAAGACAAGGCCCGCCTATAAATGGCCGTGGACATTGGACATAGCCTTGGTCCAGTGAATTTGCTTTCATATTTCAGATACTACTATAGATGATTGTATTATCAGTTTTATTTGCCATAACGTTCGAAGGGACAGTAAAAACCAGTCTATAGAGTTTCTATGCAGTATGAAATGTGTTACCCATGAGATTCGTAAACACAGAGCTCTGATGTGCAGTGTGCGAGTGAACTCAAATTAATTAAAGAAGTCTCCCATGATGCCTCCCCTTTCCTAAATATACTCCAAGCAGGTCTTAAAGGCGTGGAAGCATGTGGTGTCAGTACAAGTGGAAAGTAGTCTTTAGGACGAATCTCTTAGTTGTAATGTAAATTTAAATGGAATCAGCGTCCCTGTTGGTGATTTAAGACCCAAAAGACCACGTGATATGATCATCGTTATCTTGTAATGACGCACACGATTGGCGAGTTCCACGATTCTCTCCTTGTCTGAATTTTTGCTTTGATGATTTTTAATGTTCTTTAACCTCTTCACCACTTCATGTTAAACAAATGCTGGTGTTCCCAATCTACCGTAGGAATAAGACGTATAGATGAATCGGATGCGATACGGGAATACTACCCTATGAACATACCGTGCTGTTTGTAACAAAAGTTAAAGAAATAAGTCATATGTAGCGAAGGGATTAATTGTACAGTTGGAAGGCCTCTCATAGGGATGTTTGATCATTGACTGTTTTAAGGGGAGGAGAGAGGGGGTGAGAGAGGGAAGGAGGGGGAGGGGGGAGAGCAGACAGAGCTCGTGCTTTTATTGTTGTAGCTGCTGATAATGGTGAATGTGGTAGTCGTATATCCATTTTTGTTTGCTTTTGTATTGGTAGGCGTTAGGTGCTTGTCTATCATTATCTTCTCTGACCATGATTTTTTTTCTCCACACTGGCCCGGTTCCAACTGAAATTTAAAGTCATACCAGGCCTCAGATTTCCTGTCATGGCTGATTTATGAAAACCATTAAACACATCAGTCCCTACCAGAGAACAGTTTTCAGTCCGTAATGTAAATCATGAAACAACTTCTCTTTGTGTCATCACGTCATACCCGCATCTATAAAGCACCTTCGGTGCATCATGCCAATGTACACATTAAAAAAAACCCAACGAAATGAACCGTAAATGAAATGAGATTTAGATCCTCAGACCGAGATGTATAGCTCAGAAGAATTCTATGGCCGTACCAGGGCTCAGATTTTCATTCATCATCCCTTTAACAAAAATGACAGTCATTTTATGCGAAGATGAAGTCTACACTCTGTAGGACTAGTTTGCAAGGTGTCCTTTACTCCATTAATCCAATAGAATGCTGTTGTCCTGTCAACCAAGGACAGCTTTAGCAGCCATAATTTTAAAGGGGATGTTTTCAGCAGACTGACAGATAGCCGTGTACAAATTATCAAAAATACTCCCTCCTTCCCACTGTTTTTTTCGCTATTTAAATTTTCTAAAAAAAATTTATGTTGCTGTGGAATAAAAGCTACGTTTATTAGGTCTTCTATGGCGTCATTTTGAGTATGAATTGACGTCATTTTTAGTATGAATTGACGTCATTTTGAGTATGAATTGACGTCATTTTGAGTATGAAGAGGCCGTCCCTCGGACAGCGGACTCCGCTTAATGGCTGTATCACCCATATCATACTCAAAATGGCATCAATTCACACTCGAAAAAAACCTAGTATACGTAGCCAAGGTGATGGAAAAGCTTAAAATTTCACGCTGACAACAAATTTTTGCCCATTAAGGAACCTTGTGTGTAGTGTGGTGATTGTTATGTCCAATAACTTGCTTTGTTTGTTCTCTTCATTGATTGTTTTCCTTGTGTTTCTCTTAACCTACTTGTAGCAAACAGAGGCTGAGCTTTTGTCGGTATCAGGTGATATCCTTATGATTTTACATGGGCGATACACGTTAGTCTGCAGGGCGATACTTGTGTAATCCTATGGGCGCGATATTCAAGGGTTTATATGGGAGCGATACGAATGCAAGTTTGTGGAACTAATATGGTTCATTTTTGGATGACATGCTTTTTCAGAATGTAGGCTAGCGGAAAGGAAGGGGATGTAATTATGGGCTTATCTTCTAGTGTGAACAAAACATGACGGTGTTAGATGGGAAGGGGCATATAACCTTACCTAGACAATGTTTCTCTTAAGCTGCTGGACTGTTGTCGTAAGGCGCGTAAGAAACAGCCCTCGTGACCCCTACAGGACGCGGGGAGCTGGTGGGCNGGGGGGGGGGGGGGGGGGGGGGGGGATGAGGGCGTGAGGAGACGAAGGGAACGAGGATCATTGGTTCGCAGACTTCAAGGATAAGACAGTGACAATGAGAACGGCAGTCTCAGTGACAATGGCAAAAACGTTATTGCAAACTCTTCGTAGGAGATTTTTACCAAAGGAGTTACGCCCTTGGAAATTATTAACTCCCCTTAGTCTGGCTAGTACCCGTTTAGCTACACAGGATTCCAGTGATGATGTTATAAGTGATATTAGACCTACCGATGCTATGATGTGGCAGCACCTCGTGGAATGTTTAAGGAAAATAAGTATTGTATACATGACAAAGGAAAGGTGGGACATAGTGTAGTGAAGCTTTAAAGAAATCAGTAAGTCATTGCCGTGTTTTCTGGGTAAAAAAAAAAGGGAAGCGAAATCTCCGAGGTACGAAAACTCAGGCTGGGATGTGTGGTATCTGACTAGATGAGATTTCGACCCTGGTTTTCGTACATGTTTTCTTATATTGTGCTTCGTGATAGCTGTTTGAAGGTCGAAGAGGTAGATAGAGATGAAAAGTGACACTTGGGGATGGCATACCTTGGCGTCATATTGCAAAAAGGCAATGGGCGTTCACAAAGTAACCGCTCTGTGAGGTATTTATTGGAAATACGAGTATCAAACCCCTTGCAAGTTTTACAGTTGGTTTGACACGGTGTTGGCATACCAGACTGCAAATTCCAGTAGCCAGCCTTTCAGAATGATTGTGTGCTTTTTTTTTTAAAGAGTCTATGCGAGCTTATACCGCGTGTTCCAGTGTTAACAATAAAAGTTTTGCTCCAGTTTTGACTTAATGGAAGAAAGCTTCAGTCCTTTTCTTGAGTTGGATTCTTGACAGTCAAATGAGCTTTTATAGTGCATGGTTTGTAGACGGCAATTTCAGTGGCTTTTCCCGCTTTGTAGTTAGTGCTGTGTTTGAATGATCACAGAACCGCTTGAGATGACACACCTGGGCAAGTGGTTGTAACAATCTGATTACTTTATTTGATACTTTCTTGGAAAATAATCTAAACGGTACCCGCAGAAAATGAAATTATTGCCCAGTCGCAAATCCGGTCTTCCGATGACCAAGCGACGTAATTTTCCATCCAGTTAAATCGAAATCTGCATTTATAAATAACAAATTTCAACTGAGACAAATATATTACCAGATGTCGCCGGTCTTTTCATTCGTTTATGGAATCGATTTCGTCGTTAAACTGTTCCGATGCCGACACAAACGACCGACATTCATCGACACATTTTCTGGAGTTCCAGGAAGGCCTTCGTATGAGCATGTTGCTGGCAGTATAGTTTTTACGCCTGTTTGAAACATGGCTTTTGAAGTTTCACCAAATATCCATGAGAATTTTACTCTAAAGTGAAACTATAGCCACAGCTAGACAGTAGGATCCTTTGCATTTTGATGCAGACTGTGCATTGTGGACACTGCATGCTGTATACTACTAAAGCTAGCCTGGAGAAGTGAGAGCTTGCGCATTAACGATGGGATTTCTTACCACTGTAAGAATTGTTGCATGCATCGGTGCTGAATGCACCCATATTAGCGGTCCATATGGAGAGATAATGTAATTCTTACAATGGTAAGACATCCCATCGTTATAGCGCAAGTTCTAAAATAGCTCAAAGTTTCAACGCGTTTACATAATAGGAGTTCAAGGCAGCAACGTTAATAGTACAGATTGTATATAGGCTGCTGCTGCACATTTATGACTTTTTATTCTGATTCTTACGTTTAATTAAGGGCAGCACCTCGTGGAATGTTTAAGGAAAAAAAAAATGCGTGCGTGGCTCGTGTTCATTTAACATCATTTTCTTGAAATGACCTTTTTGAAATGACCTTTCGGATGCCAAGACGCCACGTAAATACGAGTCACAGCGTGAATTGTGGAACATTAATGTACCATGCTGAGCACATCTTCATCACGAGTCGGTGAATGAGAGAAAAATTCCAGCGTCTTTTGAAGGATTCGTGTCAATGGCCAGGCGTATCAGATTTCGTTCTCTATATCTCCGGCTGCCACTGTTCCTTTAGTAGGCGTAGTCCTTTGGGGGGNGGCGCTCCACCCTCCTGCCTCCGACGATCCTCTCTATTTCTTGTCACTCAGAGCATCTCTGAGGTATGTTTGAATGAAGACACGCCGTGGAAGATACTGAGAAGGATCTGCTGATGTCGCTCGATTTACGGATATATTCTATAGTATATGTAGGCAAGCACTGGCTGGATTTTGCAGATGTTTCTTTTTGGTTCGAGCTGGTAGGGTATTGGAAAGCTGTGTCATTTGCGTTTAAAGATGTGTATGTGTGTTTGTGTGTGTGTGTGTGAGAGAGAGAGAGAGAGAGAGAGAGAGAGAGAGAGAGAGAGAGGGAGAGAGTGAGAGACCGGCAAAAAGATCTAGTGGAGGTATTCCTTCTAAAAAAGAAACAGGAATGGGTCAGGAATATAGACTTCATTGTGGGGGGAAGGGGGGGGGGGTGTTTGGGTGTTTGGGGAGAAGAA
Source organism: Ellobium chinense (assembly GCA_033807755.1). Lineage (NCBI taxonomy): Eukaryota > Metazoa > Mollusca > Gastropoda > Ellobiida > Ellobiidae > Ellobium > Ellobium chinense. The sequence continues at coordinate 1,433,521 of JAWQUT010000075.1, read as the reverse complement.
CTTTTGAATGTTTGATACTCTTCGTCATGGTGTATTATTAGTACAGTGGATTCCGTTTAAAACTAACTGCCGCCTAATCGCAACTTTTCTTAAAGCTATATCTAGAATATTGAAGCTCTTAATTCAGGCAAGTAGATAATTGCAGTTCCTTATAGTGACATCGTTTCCCTAACTCCTGTGGAATTTCAGTTAAGCGGAGCGGACTGCGTTATATGGAGACATTAGTCTCTCTTTATAAGTTGGTTGGGCAATTCATGAATGAAAATAAAACGTACTTTTGAGAAGTTTGAATAAAACTGGGTGAAAGAAAAATGGTTTATGCTTAACCTGAAGATCTGAAAGGCAGCTATCTTTCTGAGCATTCTTGTCAAGTAGAGCATCTTAAAAACACATTTGAATGAATACGCTTTGAAAGATGCCGACAATGATCTCTGCCTTTTTTTTATTTAAGCAGTGGCGTACCGAAAGCGATACCTTGCTTGGGGACATGTGAGGAGGTGCAGTAGCTATATGGCGGGATTGCTGTATGGCCCAAATAGCATTATATAAGTTTGTTAAATACCGTTGCCTAGACTACAGCGGGTTTTTTTTGTTTTCAAACACAAAGCGCATTATACGATTTGTCATTTTCTCCACTATGAAACACCATGGAAACCGCACAGGATGAAATTCCCCTAAGTAAACGCCATCGCGGGCGGTCGTCTGTCACAGGCTCTCTCTCTTTCTCTCTCTCCCCACCACCTTCCCTCCTCTCACTTCCTTCCCTTCCCTATTCGCCGGAAGCTTAGCAGCAGCCTCGCACAAACCAGGTCGTGTCTCACTGATCGTCAACCGCCCTCTCTCCGCTCTGCTCTGCTAGCTGTGTTTGAACGATCACTGGGCGGTTTGAGATGACACACCTGGGCAGGTGAATGTAACAATCCGATTACTAAATATTTGATACTGTACTTTCTTTGGAAAAGATCAAAACGGTACCCTCTCAAAGGGAAATAACCGCACAATGGCAAGTCCGATAATCCAATAATAAAGGGACGTAATTTTTCTGCAAAATCGAAATCTGCATAATTTTATGAATATCAAATTTCCGCCGAGATAAATATATTACCAGATGTCGCCGGTCTTTTCATTGGTTTATGGTAATCGATGTTGCTTTTTAGCAGTTCCGATGCCCACACAAACGACCGACATACACACAACTTCGGCAGTTTTAGGCCTACGATGTAGCCTGTTATGCGAGGCTCATTCATCAACATTGTAAAACCCCATCGTTAGCTGTGATGAAGTGGATATAGAAGCTTTACTTACGACTCACTGGTTTTATAATAATGTTTTTCTAGGTCAGTGTAATAGCGTGTTTTAGTAGTAGACTTTTTTTTACTAGTCTAGATCTAATTTGTGACTGTTGTAGTGCTGGGATTTTATCAGAGATGACATCTGTGTTGATTAGAGTGTGCTCGCTCTTAATGAAATAGTTCCTCGTGGTGTAGTTAGCATTGTGAGTACGTCAATGTCATTAAGGTAAGAAAAGACTTAGATCTGCGAGTGTTCTTCACTTCGTTACAAATGATAGAAACACCTGTGTAAGGGTATGTCACGAATGAAGGGAATAACAACAGACTGTATAGCCATAGGACATGTGGCGAATGATAGAAATAATATGCTGTAAAGGGCATGTCACGAGTGATAGAAATAACATAATATTATATAGGGTATGTCACGAATGATAGAATAAGATAGTGTTTAGGGTATGTCATGAAAGATAGAAATAGCATACTGTACAGGGCTCGTCGCGAATGATAGAAATAACACAATGTAAAGGGTATGTCACGAATGATAGAATAAGATAGTGTTTAGGGTATGTCGTGAAATATAGAAACATCATACTGTATAGGGTTCGTCACGAATGATAGAAATAACATACTGTATTGAACATGTCGCGAATGATGGACATAATATACACACACTTAAGGCTGTGCCAGGAATGATAGAAATAACATACAGTTTAGGGTATGTCACGAATGAAAGAAATTTTAATGACATACTGTATAGGATATGCCAGGAGTGATAGAAATAATATAATTATTGTAGACTCTATAGCGTGTACTGGGATGTGACTTCATGTCGTATGCTGTTGGAGCATAATATTATGCTTTCTATTTTTTAAAATTATGTCGTCTCTTAAGCTCAGCAATTAGTGCTTAAATTACATTGATTGTGTAACTGGCCAGTTTATAGTTTTGTCATATCATACCATTCTTGGAATTGACCTTTTTTTCTTATAAGGAAATGAAACAGCTGTGCGGTTTAATCTATGTTAGTAGTCTGTATTTATGCATCTCTGTCTCTGCCCAGGGAAGAATAACAATATGCGTTGACACACACTATGTTTCTTATAATCTTCTTCTATTTTTTTTTTCTGCATACCGTATCTCTGACTAAGCGGACCTTTTGTCTCTTCACCCTCATTGTTGTCTGTGAGCTTTATGGAGCATTATTTGCTAGGGGAGGACGTCCATACGGTTCCGGTTTTCGACCTGGTTCGTTTTGAAACGCTGTGGTGTGCAATTCTGGTGCAGCCTTCGTTGGATTTGATGCAGCAGACTGCACGCCAACCTGCAAACTGGTGCATTAGTTATTGTTCAAGTCGAAATACGAACGGAAATTGGAACCTGTGACCACTCCCCTGTCCTCCCTTCCCCCACCCCCGCCGTTTCTACCCATTGCCTCCCGCGACCATGGACAGCGAATCTTTCGAGGTTATATTCTTGTATTTACTTAATACACATGAATACATCAGATCTTAGGTGATCGTCTCTGTACAATGTTCGTTAGGCATCTCCAGTCTGTGCCAGGTACTTGAATGTCCCCTTTTCCTTTTACATTTGATCTTACACATAGAATACATTGACACAGCATGTTGTGTTAACAGTGCGAGGTGCAGCAGTGTGTAGACATCGTATAGTAGTAGCCATGTTGATAATTCGAATTACTCTGTCAAAGCAAGATTGATCAAAGCCATTAAGGCTAGTAAAGTAAAGTCATGCATGTCTTAGTGTGTCAAGCGAATATACGCGGACTTTTAGTGTGAAGAGGCTGACTGGTTTTCTCTGTGCATGCATGGCCTTCTACCTGCGTCAGTCATATGGGCTCAGTTACATTTTTTAGAGACATCATTTACGTCACATATTGGTATAGATAGGTTAACTGTTGCGTCACGTGTACACAGCGCTAAGTTGACGCAGTGTGTCTGTACATGTACCAATGAAAGGAATGCCGGAGGCTTGGTTCAAGGGAAACCACAGCTGCATGACATTAAGTCCATATTTAGCGTGACTCGATCATGAGTTATCAAGACATGTTCATTTAAGAGTTTATCCCTAACCACCCCCCCCCCCCCCCCCNTATTTTTTGGGGGGAAGGGGGCGTTGGCGGATGCGAGGAGAAGGAGCAATCTAACCAAAGTTGACGACCGAAATAAAGAGGTCGTTAATAATATATTGTTGGGAACACGATAAAGAATAGGGGTAGCTGTGCCCCATAATTAGTTTAATACCGAAGCTTAAGGGCAAACATTATATAGCAGTAAACTTATTTACAGCCTAAAATGAAATTGGATTTCTGTTTTTCTTTCCTGCCGACAAGGGAGAATTAGGAGCAGAAATACAAGAATCTAACTTCAGCATGACATAATAGATACATCCCTCAAGTATTTTAGAATCAAACAGTGCTTGGATTTGTTTGGATCTTCTTTCACTCTCTCTCTCTCTCTTTCTCTCTCTCTGTCCCTCCCTCTCTCTCTCTCTCTCTCTCTCTCTCTCTCTCTCTCTCTCTCTCTCTCTCACTCTTCCCCTCTCTCTCATATTCATTCCAGCACTGTAGCTAAAGATCTGTAAGAACTGTTCTACATCAGATCTAGACTAACTGAATACATAACGACTCAGTACGCACAGCTGCTGTGGGCAGATAACAACCACTTTCCTTCAGAGTCTCATGTCTAGTCTGTCAGATTCACACCTGGAGGACTTCCCACAGCCAAGCAGCTACTTAGCGTCGATCAAATCACCTTACTTAAAGTGATACATGTCAATCTAACACACGTCACCTGCCCCTCTTCATAATGTACACACTCGTTAATATAGGTTTAACCATTGCCTTCCTAGATTGACCTAAAGTATTGGAAAGTGTTATAAGCCCGTTATATCGAGTACAGTCTGAGGTATGCATAGGAAGATGATAATAATATATATTCTCATTCCTTTAAATTGACTCCGTTGTACCTATGGATTAATATGAAATATTGGATGATATTATAAGCCTTTGTCAGGGGTAAGCAATGAAAGGCAGATCTGATAGATCTTCTCCTTTCTTCCCTGTCAAGTGACCGCACTGTACACGACATAGGTTTGTTTATTGCAACCTAAGTATTGGATGGTATTGCAAGCATTTGTCATTGGTGGGCAATGAACGATGGTAAATAATATTCCCAGTCAACAACCCCCCCCCCCCCCNCCCCCCCCACACACACACACACACTTTTTTCTTTCCTTTTCATTTGACTGAACTGTAGACTAAATGTTCAGTCCCTGCACATACAAATTTACCTAATGGATTGGATGGTGTTTCAAATCTTTGTCATTGTTAAACAGTGAATGGTTGTAGAATCTCCTTCCTTTAGGTGACTGAACTGCACACATAATAGGCTAAACAATAGGTATTTACCCACTACACATAGTCTATACATTTACCTAAGGCATTAGACAGTGTTGTAAGTATTTGCTTCTGTTCAAGGTGAGCTGTGAAAAGTGATAGTATCTCCACCCTTCAAATGACGAAACTGCAGATACACTCCAGGCAGTAGGTCTCTTTCTTCATGCTTTGGTTTGTCTAAAGTACTGAATGGTATTCTAAAACCGTGTCAAAGTACATACAGTGTTGTGTAGGATTAAGCTTTGTAGTGAAAAGTGGTGGAAATTTAGGTGGCACATTCTTTCGCTCGGAGTGGATGGATGGTAAACTGTTGCTCTTTTGTGGAGTAGATCACACCCGTCAGTGAAAGTTTGCTTTCTGACGTCATTCGAGGAAGATCCCATCTTATATTCGTTGGAGGATATATTTATATTCACACACAGATTCTTCAAATAGCGCCGTTGCCATAGCTATCACCAGCTGTTGGTAAGTAAGAAATGCGGGTGTTTAGGAAATCTGTTAGATTTTGTTTGTTTGTTGTTGTTGTTTTTTTAAATGCAAGCTATGTAGATTAAAAGAGCGTATACTTGCCATTTGCGCAGACAACTACATTAATAGTTCCTCTCCTTTATTGTGCCCCTTTACACCCTTCTCTGTCTCTCTCTCGTTC
>JAWQUT010000075.1:1410647-1428137 GCA_033807755.1 Ellobium chinense | reverse complement strand
CCCCGCCGTCGGGCCTCATTTAACTGATGTCATATTCTTGTATTGGTGGAATTGGCATGCCTATGGGTCTTTGATATTTTGCAAGAAGCTTGTAAATTTCTTTCATATACAGTGGAACTCAGCAATAACAGTATGATGGGGACTTTGGAAATTTTACCGTTATTACCGAGTCCTGTTGTTCTCGAATTAGGATATGGACGAAAAAAAAAGAACTGTAGGCCTACGGTATTATGTTCTCATGGTTTGTGTCATTGTGTATACATGCAAAATGAGCGGCAGACCTTATGCAGTCATTGCTTATGTAATATACAGTAGTAAGGTAGGCAGCTTGAAACACTGACTGACTTGAGTTTCACCCATGCAGCGGCTATCAAATCACCCTGTTTACGCAACAACTTTTAAGACAGTGAGTCAGTCTGCAGTAACAGCCGAATTTTTTGTTCTTCCAATCCCGTTAAAAACAAGGTTATTTTAACAATGACAGATGAAAGAGGAAACATGGATTGAGATTATGTCCGATACAACGATACAACCGGATCGTTACAGCTGTGTCCGTTATAAATGGACTTCATTGTATAGATCTGGCTTTTACAATTACGCCTTTGACATTCTGTGACACTCTACGGAAACATTAGAATCACGCAGAAGATAAAGATCTCTGTGACATTATAGATCTAATCTTTGAATTTGTGAATGTCTTTCGCGCTGTTAGTTTTCTTGAAAAGTCATAACTTTCAAACAGGTGTTTAGGCCTCTTGCCCTCTGACCCCGAAGAGGCTGAGAGAAAGAGAGAGTGAGGAAATGGATTTGTATCCCCGGTAGAAGTCTCGCTGTTTAAACATCTCCAGCAGTCCAAGTTTGTTTTGGAATGCCTGGACCGCGGAAGTACGTTTGTCTTAAGATTTCAGCAGCCATCTTGGCTAAAGTTAGATGTGGTTCGCGGTTCAACCTTTTGGCGGGAAATGGCGTAGAGATAAGAGTGCGTGAAGTCAGGGGTTTCTACATCATAAGATGGAAGAGTCTTTAGAAGGTTACGCGAGACAGTGGAAAGCGCTGTATCCAACAAATTTATTCGAGGTTCATTTAGGATTTCCCCATAACTTTTTAGGATGAGCTAGATCTACCGCTTACAGAACATGCATGACGTCTGGATGGCTTGCCCATCTTACGCAGAATCTGTGTTTCCCTTATTTATTGTATCCAGTCAATCTGGGACTTAAGATGCTTTGACTATGAGCAAACGCTCATACATGGGGCCAGTTTGAAACCCATATTTTGTGCTCACCTGGCTATAGGGTGTGAACAGGACCGATGGGTGATTCGGGCCTAACCCAGAGGGCAATGGCTTGGCGGATTCGGGTAACATGATGTAGATACTGAGGATAGAGGGTAGGGTAATCGTGATAAGTTAAAAACCTCTGGTGTAAAAAACTCAGGTCAACGAAAGTGGGCTGTGGTTCTCACGTTTAACGTAAAAGGGGGACAAAAATAATTCCTTTTCAAATACTCGCAAGGACGCATGTTCATATTCAAAAACTGGGTACACTCATCCACACCGACACATGCACACACATCCACAGACACATACACACATCCACAGACACATAGACACAGTGGCACACGCTCATACTAACACGCTCACCCACATGGACTGGTCAATCACCTTGAGGTCCTTCACCTTTGCTCTTGGCTAAGGGCCACCTTTTGGGATCCCGATTTGGGGGTATTAGGGAGAGTACTAGAGTATGACATCAAAAGGTTCTAACATGGAGATCGTCAGACAAGTATTACGACTTTCATGGGATTGACCTCTAGAAACAGTTCTATCCGACATTCTCTTCACCATCCTAATTCTCTCTGTCCCTCTCTCTCTCTCTCTTTCTCTCTCTCTCTTTCTCTCTCTCTCTTTCTCTTGCTCTCTCTCTGTCTTCCTCTCTCTCTCTCTCTCTCTCCCCCTCTTCCCCTCGCTCGCTCGCTCGCTCGCTTGTTTCTTTCGTCGAAATTCTCATCATCCCATATGTGAAATGGCCTACTTTCCTAGGGCTGTAATTTAACGGCTGTCGTTTTGAAGACATCTGTGATGATGCTGTTATTTCGGTTCAACATAAAAAGAGTGTTTGAGCTGACGGGACATTGAAGCTCCTGGCAGGCGACCAATGAGCTCGTGTGTTTATACCTGCTCTTTGTCTTCTTCGTCCACTGACTCGTCCCCTTCTATGTATTCCTTACCATTTCACGCAAACCGTTATTTAGTCGCTCTTTTGAGTCTCTGCCTCATTTCTGTAAAAGTCCATTCATTCGCTCTCACACAGATTCACGAACACATGTTATAATACACAAAGCATGTGTGATTTTTTTCTCGGTAAACATCTCGAAAACAAGCCGCTCACTTAAACAATGGACCAGACAGACCATCAACAAACGTGAACCGTTCATTTTTTTTCCCCTTCTTTTTTCTGCTAGCACACCAGCCCACAAACCCAGTGAAGCCACCTTGTTTGCAAGCCAGCGGTAGAATTTAAAAAAAAAAAAAGAAAAAAATTAGTCATGACGAGACAGAGAAAGGGAATGTTTGAGAATATTGCTTATTCCATTCTCTGTTGCCTGAAACGATTAACATTTATTACATTATTAACTATTTCTAATCTGTGATTAAATTTAAAGCCGATGGTTCATGAGCTCATCACAGGCTGCAGTTACGGGCGACTGCAAAGTGTGTTGAGATATGTATCTTGAACTTAATGTAATACAGCCCCGTTCCTGAAGCTGTCATAATTTTATATCTTAACAAGACAGTTCAAGGTGATGGAGTGTCATGGATTAGGAATTTAATCTTTACGTGTGCGGTTTTAAAGCTTTGGGTCGGCTGGGGCTGGTTGTAGTTTTCTCTCAGTCTCGTTTGTCGAATCTGTTCTTCTCGCTTTAGGAGGCATATTGAAGAATTCTGTGGAAACAGGAAAAGAGCACTGAGTATGGTAGTGAGTTAACTTAGATTTCTATGCAGACGGAGCTACTTGGTTTGGTGAACGTATCAGGAATGCTTGTGGGATCAAATGCGCCTTGTTCCAGACCAGGACAAAAGTTCCCGATATCTTCTCCAAACAGTGTCAAGCTATCCCTGTCTGTGAATATAGGCAGGCTTTATATAGGCGCTAAGCCACCCGAATAGATTAATCTCTCAGCCTGGATCTATATAGGTGGTATGCCACCTGAATCCCCTATCTGGATAGGTGATATACCATCTGAATCGCACTCGTGGATCTAAGTGAAGATCTCTTAAATGCATCTACTTATCACCTCGGAGTTTTTGAGAGGCAGGTTAATGATAGCATATCGCCCTTAAGTTAAATACACTGCTGTGAATAAACCTGAACTGAATAACACTTACAGAACTCCTGTCTTGCACTTGCGTCCTTTTTAAAAAAAAAAATCTTCACTGTGCCTTTCACTGACTCTCTGGATTCCTTGCCATTGGCGCACGAAAGGGACTCTAAGCTTGGGATGAAGTGAGGGTGGGGATGGAGGCGCCATATTGCAGAGGCAGCACTCATTCAGTGATGGTACACCAAATCTTGGTAGGTAGCAGGGCTTACTGAGCGCATTGCCTCCAGGTCTCCTTGTCTACGTTGCGACCCTCCTCCATCCCTCTTTCACCAAGCACCTGCACAGTCTCTCGGAAGGATATATTAAGCATGCACAAACCATAAACCTACATTTTTGTCCGTCAGCATTTACTTTTAGAATCGCTTGGCTGAACTCTTTTTTCCTACACAGTAATTCTCTGCATGTTTCCCCCTCGAGGATTCTGGGGGTGACATTGTAAGATGTGACCCGAATACATTCATTGAAATATATAGAGGAAAGATGTGAACTGGCAAAGTGTGCCTGCCTGCACTTCTGAAGGCATCCGATTACAGTTTTTGTGGCGTTTGTGTGTGTGTGTGTGTGTGTGTTTGTGTTCGTTTAATTACTTTGCCTAACGGAATACAGTGGAACCCGCTTAAGCGGGACGGCTTCGTTCCCGACGAATCGTCCCTCTTAAGCGGGCGTCCCGCTTAGGCGGACTATCCATTATAAAGTGATTTTCTAGCTAGTTTGTGCGTTTCTTTCAAGTTAAGGGATATCATTACTTGTTGATAGTGAGGTGTGACAACGGAGTCTGATTTAAATTTTATCTGTACTGTTTAAAATATACTTATTGCAGTCTGACTGCATTTTCAGTAGACTTGCAGAACATATTATTAGTCATTCTTTGCGGGGAACGGAATTTTTGGTTGGCTTCAAAGAAGCACCAAAGCCTTCTCACCACTCTCCTTTGAAAATTAATTTAAAAAAAAAAAATCTTCTAAAGACCGTGACATGTCTTCATAGAGGGAAAGAAATAATACATGTTAAAATAAAACTGGAGAGAATATGAAAGGTCTAACATCTCTGAAGTCGAGATGTTCGCCGTCCCCCATTCAAGTGATCAAAAATAATTTGGGATCAAATTTACATGATCGTAAACACCAGCAAAGATAAGCGTCACACTTCTCGCTCCACATCTGGCCAGAGCGCAACGCGAGCGGCGTGTGTCAAAAAGCCTTTACGCAACACGAATGATGGTCATGCCTTTGTCAACGACACCCTGGCTGAGTGTTGTGCAATAGCGCAGGTAAGGCTCGTAAGTGTCGATCACTGCCTAAGCTGAAGAAAGGATAAAGTGTGGCTGACAGGGGGCGGGGCTTACTTAATCTTGATTCGTTAATGCTTGCGCGGGTTAAATGACCAGCGGCTAGGATGTCCGCTCTGATTCGTCCATGCGTGCGCAGAAGGGTCAACTGCCTGACAGAAGGCTATGGGGAGGTAGTGTCAATCACTTCTCACGTAACGCAAAGGGGGGTAATCAGGGCCGTCGGTACAAGCTTCTTTGTAGGTCTCAGGTTTTCAGCTGATGGACAAAGGTAAATAAGCACTAAGACACAGTACGATAGTGACAATTTGCAGCATTCCTGTCAAAAACAGTGTGTATATTAAGGAAATCTGGCTTCAAGTCGTCTCGCTTAAGCGGGTTGCCGTCCCGCTCACATGTATAGATTTAAATAGCAAAAATTCCGTTCCCCAGGCATTCGTCTCACTTAAGCGGGCGTCCCGCTCACGCGTGTCCCGCTTAAGCGGGTTCCACTGTATTTTGTTTTAAATTTCTAGCAGAAAAAAATGAAAAAAAAAATGCAGTGGGTAGTGATAGTGATGGTGTTTTTTGTTGTTTTTTTTGAGGGGGGAGATGTGGTGGTGATGATGGTGTTTTTTTTTGGCGGGGGGGAGGGTGGAGGGTGAGGGATAAGGGCGGGGAGATAGATATTCGTTGGTAGTTTACTTTTCTACAGTCTTGGTTCGTAGCTATTCCTTGCAGTTCTAATACACAAGATTACTACAGGTACAGTCAAGTATGTTTTCCTTTCGGAGATCTGAGAGTTATCATATTAGTTTTCACATTCGTTGTTGTAGAGAAACAGCAACGGTTTCTTATATTTTGGTGAATCTTAAGATATAATAAAGGTGTGGACTAATGAGTCAACAATATTTATGAGTCAGTTGGATAGCTAAAGAAATAGTTGTACGCGATAAATTGCGGGTGCCAGGTACATGTACCTTATGGCATAACGTTAAGGTCTCAGTCTCGAAGACGACTTACTAACAGCCAGGAGAATGAGGGGATATGGAGAATTACTTAAGTTACTTAGAATAGAAGGTGATTGTGATACAGGCCCATCGATAAATGACCCCCAAAGCACTATTGAGTTAGCTCTTCACCTCCTCCCCCCACCCCCCTCACCTCACCTCACCTCTCCTTTTTTCACTTTCCCCGATAAATTTAATACTGTCTAAGAAGGCACAGATGCACAGGTGTCGCTGCAGTGCAAATGCCAAAATACGTTTTACAGCTCTTCGTTTGGACTGGTTACTTTGGTCATAAGGAAATACAAAGAACCTCAATATTGAGTAATGTAATAAGTATGCCTTCTTTCTAAATATGAATTTACGTGCTCGGATGTAGTGTTATTCTGTCGTTTCATTACTGAGATGGGACTTTGAGTTTAAGTTTATCTCAGTAATAAGTATACTATTTCCCTGAACCAAGGGCATACGTTTTATCAAGATTCTTCAATACACATAGTCTGAATAGAAGTGGTGAAATATCGGTTCCTTTCAGAATCCTGCTGTTGATGGCAAGAGAGAAGAATGGATACTTACAGGCACTGCAATCTGTCTGCCTTCGGGGGGGCCCGTCTGTCTGATTCGTTCACTGGTTTTCTGGCATCCTTTTTCACTCTGGTAATTCTCACAAATAGGCCTATTCTCCCACCCTCTACAAAAGAACGCAGGCTCGCACTGTAGCCTTGTGAACGGATTTAAATGACACATAACGTGATGTTTACCTTGAGGATTAATGCAGACGATAGAGACGAAATGCAGTCTGGGATAGCACCCGCGCAAAGAGTCGAAAGTTGTTCTTGGGATTTAGAAGAGTTATAGGGACTGGTCGAGAGTAATCTTCCCTTTGATCATTTTCTACTTTCACTTTCGCCCATATCAGGCCAGACGTGTGGCTGTTAACTCTACGTCTCTACATAAGGGGGAGACAACCCAGAGTAAAAGGGAAGGGGAGGTAAGAAGTGGTTTAACGGGAACAATGGGGAACACCCTCGTATGTGACATTTTGAGAGGAGAGGAGAGGAAGACTATAAAATAAATTTATTTTTGGAAAGTTATTCTGGTTTTCTACCATTGAAATTTTGTGATCTGATATATTTGTCTTAACAACACAAGCACCCAGTGCAATCGTATGCCTTGTGTATAGTGTAAAATACTGAGGTCCTGATTTCCACCCGCGTTCGTCGTTTCTTTTCATCCTTCGCACAATATAAACACTATATTATGTACCCAGCACTTATCTATATCTTCTCGTGGACTCTGCATTTACTTTTTTTTTTAATCTGTCATCTTAGAAATTAAAATTTTTACAACTTTGTGTCAACAAACTCCATCCAATGGCGGATCTTTGGGGAGGGTCACCCCGCCCGGACCCTCTCCCTCTCACATACACAACACACACGGTAGAAGTCACCCCGGCTGGAAGATAGAGAATGGTAGCCATTCATTTTTAAGAAATAGGCGGCAGCTGATGATCCCATCAGCAAAGAATCCCCAGATACGCCAATGGCTCTCTATGAAAAAAAGAATAAACCCAAGAGAATTCTGCCCATCCATCACGCTAGATTTTACACTAGACGTAGAGCTACATTTTTGATGCATTATTCATGTAAAAGCTCTTGTTTGACCAAAGTAGATTTGGCCTTTGGCTTTCTTCCATCGACCTTTCACCCTTGTTTCTTTAGTGTTATTCAAGAGCTTCCAAGACATCATTTCTTCACTATTCCTTCACCCTTCCCTACACCCCCTACTCCCTTTCCCCCCACCTGCAACATTTCTAACCCTTTTATTTTCTTTCGTTGCTTCCCGGTATGTAATTTTTACAAGGATTAATTCAAGTGGAGATCATTAGTTAATGGAAAAGAACAGAAACAATTGAATTCATTTCTTTTTGGTTTTTTCATTTTTCTTTTTTCAGTGAGCAAATTTTCTATTAGAAAAGTCTGCCCAACAGAAATTTAGTAATTTCATTCATTTTTTTTTTTTTGTCTGTTCTCAACGAACGAATTTTCTAGTGGAAGTCTGCCATTTTGAGCCTAGTGTTAAGATGTTTTAGAACGACATGTTTCTAGTCGCTAAGGAATATTCATCACAGACTTGCCTCATTCATTCGTTCATTCATTCATTCATTCATTCATTCATTCATTCATTCATTCATTCATTCAGTAGCTGTTATGCGCACTTTAACAGATTTATTTCTTCACTCTTTTATTCATTTGTTCGCTGCAGCTAATATGTGAGCCGTCACTTTATGCGCAAAAATGCATTCATTCATTCATTCATTCATTCATTCATTCATTCATTCATTCATTCATTCTCGTTCTTTCAATTAACAATTCATTCATTCGTTTGTGGCTAACGTATGTGCAGTCTCTTCTTGAGCAGAAACGCAATCTCATTCAGTCGCTCCTTAATTCTGCCCTGCAAGTATAAAACACCAACATTCATGATTTGGTTATAGTGTCTTACGATGTTTTGTCGTAGCACGGCAGCATGGGTGGCCAACGTTTTGCATCCTTTTTCATAAGCACTTTCGCAGATTCATTCATTCTTTCGTTCATTGGATCGATCTTCCACTCAGTTTGTTTTATGAGTGAAAACAGCGCAGTCCAGCATAGCCCAATGGAATCTCAAATCATCAAAGATCACTGATATCTTACCTTTAATGTATTTTTCAGCGCTTCAATCATCAACTGACCGCTAAGCATCCAACCTTCTACTCCACTACTCGTCTAGGCAGAAACTTAAAGGATAGGTGCACCAAAGCCGATCCAGAGAGGGAGATTCTCAATGGAATGCTAGAGGATTTGAAAAATAAATGGAACGCTGTTCGCTCGGTGGTATCTAAAAGGTAAGTAGATGAGGGTTGAATGGTTTGTGTATGTGTGCTGGTTGACTGTGGTGCAAGCCCTCTCCTTCGTCTTCCCCAAACTTCATGTAGTATAAAGCCTCATCGTTAGAGAAATCATGGCACCAACAGTAAACAAGAAAATTAGGAACAACAACAGGAATACTACTATAAGCACCACCATCACCACCATCACCGCCACTTCCATCAGCAGCAACACTAGCACCACTAGCACTATCGCCACCACCACTATCACTGTCATCACCATTACTATCACCACCACTCCATCCTTACTACCACCACTACCACAACAACACCAACATCAACAAGACCACTTTCCAGTGATGTCATCGTCACCAGTTCCTCCACCACCACCATCATCATCATTATCAACAACAACAAAAAGAGCAACAACAGCATGATGAGCACAAATGACAGTGGCAGCGTGAATACATCTGCCAGTGCTATCAACACCAGCATCCTCATCATCATCAACAACAACAACAACAACAGCAGCAGTAACAGCAACCACCACCATCACCATAACTGTCGCCACAACGTCAGCAGCATAACTAACGTTGCTTGCAACATCACTACCAAGAAGTAAAATGACACCAGAGTATGTGACTGAAGTTATGGCGTAAATGCCAGCATTTAAACCGGCCGGGAATGTCCTTCAGTGCTTTGTAATGGGCTTCAGATACGCTTCTTTAGCACAGACCTAATATGTCTACTAGTCTGACCGGTCGTTTCATAGTCACATACCAGAACATCTTAATGAGCTTTGATCCTTGGGACTTGGGAGTGACTGAATGAGGGGGTGAGGGAACGGAGAGGAAAGAGGGAAGGAGAGAAAGAAATAAAGGGAAAGGACGTTGTTTTTAGTATTTTCAGTAGCTTTTGTGACTCATTAGCTTGTCTCATGGTCTTGGCTTCATATAATCGTAATAACTTTTATGGCCACCTCCCTGCTTTCATTTCTGTGTTTATGGTTTATTGTTTCATTAAGTTCATTGTATGTTTATGGCCAGTACTTAAGTCCTTTTTGTCACAGTTGAGCTGAGCTTTTTTGATCTGATGTGTCTGTCTGTCTGTCTGTCTGTCTGTCTGTCTGTCTGTCTGTCTGTCTGTCTGTCCCCCCTCCTAATCAATCTCGTTGTCTGTCTACCTGCCTGCCTGCATGCATGCATGCCTACTGCCTCCGTTTGCCTGTCAGCCTGCCTGTTCGTCCCTCCGTCTGTTTGTTTATCTGTCCGCCCACCGCCCATCTGTCTGTCTGTCTGCCTGTCTGTCCCACCCGCCCCATTCACCCTTACTGTTTTGTCCAGCCGCACCCCTATTCAGGCCTCATGAAGCCAGAGGGTCACTCTCTTAAGTCTGTGAAAAATGGCCAAACCTACAACAGACCCTTCCTGGACAAGGTACAGAAAAAAAAAATGACCCCAGCCAAAATGTCGTCTTGTCCTGGCTGTAAGTCTCATCGTTTCCACACGCAAGGATCGCCTTCTGTTTTGTAATTGCTTTGTCGAGGACAAAATCTCTGTGCGGATTTGGTGTAGGGGTGTTAAAGATTGGTAGGAGAGGGTGGGGATGGGGCGGCGGGGGGCGTAAAAAGCCCTGACCTTCAGTGTTGTGGACACTCCTGACGCCCGAGTCATTAAGTGCAGATTGCTGTTTTACGCTTCCGAGTAGGAAATGTGACTGACACGATTGGAGTAACTAGCAAGTTTTGCATTCCATGTGGCTGAAATATCTGTGCAAAGGCTGTCTGCCCATTTTTATTCCTAATAGCAACCAAACTTAACTCCATAGTCAAAGAGAACCACCGTATTTTGTATGCAAAAAGACCTGAGTCCCTTAGTATCGATACTAACCTATATCTTCGTCATCACCTTGGGAAGTGTTAATTTGCGGGGAGTTTCTTTGTGGGCATATATGCTGCTCATGTCTATTGTGTGCTTCAGAATGGAATCACCACCGCCCCTCCCCCCTCCCTCCTCCAAAAGGCGTATTAGCTCAAATTCAGTAATAGGGAGCAGGTTTTCATTAACTGGTTTTTGATACAGCATAAAGAAGAATACTGCTGGCTTGTCACAGGCATGGAAACTGTTCTTATTCTAATAATGGGCGAAATTTGTGGCACTTTAGGCATTCGGCCTTGGAGTTAAACATTTGATTGTGGCTTCATCGAAATGTTCCCGTCTTGCAGCACTTTCCCTGATTTCTGGCAGCACTTTCCCAGATTTCTGCACTATGAGAGGAAGATTCAGACATTGTTCCACAACACAACATTGACATTGGTTTTTCGAACACACCAACTACTTCAGTGTAATCAGCAGTACAGTAGAACTTCGATATAAAGTATGCTATAAATGCATGGAAAAATTAGCTTATTATTGAACAATACTAAATATCAAGGTCCACCAAAATAATGCAGTGATAGAATAATAATGAGTCATACTGTTACATTCATATTTAGACACAAGATATTCTTATTAAGAAGTTTAAAATAAAGAACTTTGAAACAGACGTAACAAGTTTGTTTTCACTGATAGGTAAAGTTGATTTATTAATGCAAATGTTCGATCTGGTAGGCTCTTCAACTAGCATAAAATAAGGTATCCTTATTAGATGAGAACATAATCTTTAAGTTCCATCCTACTATTAAAATGTTACATTCTATGCACAGAGAGCTATTTCTTGATTCTACCATAAACACCAGCCGCCTGTTTTAAACTGAATTTGGCTCAGATGTTAATGCCGAAGGAATTGACCATCGTGAAGGGCACGAGTAGGCGGTTGAAATTGCTTGAGATGCAAGTCATGTTTTACATGTGGGCCGGGTTCCTTGCAATTGCATTCCCAGCACTGTAAATGGAGGGCTATTCCAGGGAAAATGACACGACGGCGTCAATTTAGCTGCTCAGAATGTGAAATTTTCAAACGATTTTGATGAAGTGTGACGACTGTTAGAGACGTGTTCCTCCGCATAAAGTTTTGGCCCCGTGACAGAAATGGTTGGTATTTATGGTATTTAACCAGTACTCCCACGCTCAAAGAAGTCAAAGAAATAAAATGTAATAATGGTTACCTCTTTGAAACAACGATATTTTGGCTTAAGCGAAAAAACGAATAGAACCCAGATGGTAAATAAACTTTCGGGTTTTTCTTTCAAATTACGAATTGTTCAGCCAAATTGAAAGTATTTTTTTTTTTTAAATTTCATATTCGGTGGAATAGCCCGACGTGTTTCGGCCTTTACAACACACTTCCTTCTTCACTGCGATGAGGAAGACCAGGCGGGAAGAGGAGGGGGAGGTCGGCTCGTTAGTGTCGTTGGGCAGTTGAAATGGTTTAAGGTCATAGCATTACGTGTGCTTCATGTTGTTAACTATCGACTTGTACTTTTGGTGACTGTTAATTGCAAGTAAACATTGCGTACTGGGAGACACAAGCACAAGACAGAACCCTTGGAGACAACTCTGCTTCAAGAGTACAAAGATATTTAGAGTAGAGAAGAACTGTAGCAGTCCGGGAGAAGAGGACATGACGGAACATGGTCCAGTATCTGAGGTTGTCTCTTGTTCAATCTATGGGAGATGCTGAGCATCGAAAATCGACGTCTATTCACACATGAAGACTCACAGCGCCAAACAGTCTGCCTGCCTACTCACTTGTCGAACGGAGAGGAGACGTCATCAACTATAAACTCCATTCAGTGGATTATTTTTGCTGTTTGCTTGTTGATTTTGTCCTTTCAGGCATCATGATAACATCTACAGTGACCGTGCACATACAGTGCATATTTTCACTGTTGGCTGTGCACACACACACACACACAATGGGAGGCAATACTCTCACCTTTGGTATTTTCTGTTTGTAGTTGCTTTGAGACTGTTGTTGCTCTGGGTATCAGCCTCCCCCCCTCTTCCCTGCCCCTCTTCCGACACTCACTCGTTGCTTTTTTTTTTTCAGGGTTTTTTTTTTTTCGTCGTCCACTATCCATTGGGCAGTGACCATAACCGCTGAAATTGGTTTCTATTCTACATTTTCGATGACCTATGGTTCTTTACACCTTTCTCTCGCTGGACAGCACTACTGTGTTTTGTCCACACCATCGTGGTCACCTACATTCTTGTGGCCATTGTTCCCCACCTCACGACCCATAACCCATATCTGTAATCTTCTTATCATTATCTCCCCTCGCACAAATATAATTACCCCCCTTTGACCAACTGACCATCGCCCACCCTCAGTTGCTCAGGTGTGCATCTGTTACACACTATCGTCAAAGGTATGGCCCGGTCACCTTCGTTACACTGCCTGTCGCTATCATGTCGCCCCTAATTACCAAAGGTATGGTCACGAGAGAGCTAGAGCGTCCTTATTTTGGTTTTCTCGACTCTCAGTCACTACGATGGCGTTGCATTTTCTGAACATTATGAAGTACAGTAACAGTTGACTCCGCGTAAGGCAAGGACAACGTCGTGACAGCATGAAAAGAGTTGTGATTAAACGGAGGATGCAGTGAAATGGCGTTTTGTGTTTCGGAGTTTATTTTGAAAATCAAATTCGTTGTCTGAAGAATCCTGCTATTTAGGCGAAGTGTGCGATTGAGCGACTGTAAATTTCCTTATTGTCTGTCGCCTATTCTCTCTCATTCCACGACATACTTGCTTATGCAGTCTGTTAATGAAAATGGTTTATGAAGACTGACTGATTACCCGTCATTGACCACATCAGCTGGAAGTCTTACTAACACCATCGGGTGCCGACGCAGAGGTCGCGGGTTCGATTCCCACCACATGACTTCCTTTCCTTCTTTCATTTTCTCTCTGCATTTGTCTTCTTGAGCACTTCCCCCTTTATCCTATTTGACTCCTATTACTTAGTGCTCCATTTCAACTTTGTATTACACCTAACACCATCCAGGGCGATATCTCCAGTTATCATCTTCTTGATGGTCGTTCACAACCCCTTTCCATGCCTTTTGTTTTGTCCAAAGTAGTGAAACTACTGTAACATAAACAGTTACAACAACCCCTCAGTACTCCAGTTTTGAGCACCCTACCTTTCCGTTGTGCCGCCTTCTGTCTGAAATTGAGTACCCTGTTTAGCGAAGTTTCTTGTCCCACCTATCTCTCGATGAACTAACAGTGGTACGCTGCCCTGTTCTTTTCTGTTGTTGTTCCTTCTCATTGTAGTGCTAGTCTGACAAAATAGCCATTGTCCGTTCGTCCGTCGGAGGGGATTTTCCTAGGAAATCTGTTGTTGATGTAGCTCAGAGTCCAAGTAGTCCAGTAACAGCCCGAAGCGTAACCACCTTCGGTGTCGGTATTTGTATGAGATCAAGTGAACATGTCTAAAATAAGTGCTTTAAGTGTCGTAAAAAGTAGAAGTGACGTCACTGCCTACAGTCTGCTGTCTATACTGAACGAGGTGTCGACGTCTGGACGCCCCGTATCTCATCCATTTCTTTCGTAAGGGGAGGAATGAGGAATTCATTCATTCTGGGTTGAAAGGACCGGGAGGAGTGTGGTGCGCGGGATTGGAAGTGTAAATGTACACGTTTATATATTGGCATACATCCGTTCATTTCATAGATCACGATAACATGTTATTGTGGTTACGATTGTTGCTTTTATCGTTATGAACGAGACGTTTACCCGCCGACAGGAATGCCATGTTCAGAAATAGATTTGGAGTTGGAGGCCATGCTTTCAGGAGCTACTAAAACTAAAAGCTTGTCTTCAACGTTAGTGAGAACTCTTTACGTTACGACATCCTCTGTCTTGAGTAATCAGGCCGTACTCTTCAAGATTACATACTAGGAAGAAGCTGTCTCATTTTGCTGCTTTGTTGTTGTTGTTGTTGTTGTTGTTGTTGTTGTTGTTGTTGTTGTTGTTGCTGCTGGCGCTGCTTAAGTAGTAATCCATCTAGTTGTTGTTTTTTTCCTCGTGGTGCTCTTTACCATCCATACTTTATTTCATTCCCAGTCATGAAGGACGTATGAGATAGCAAAATTTCAAGGGTAACAGGCTATCTCTGGGATTTTACCCAGCCGGTAGCCCGTCCCTTGAAGTGGACCTGGGCCCAGGCGGGCGGGGAGTGGGGGGAGGGGGGGGATGACTCTGCGATAACATGAATTTTGAATTTTAACGTAAGACGTGAGGGGACCACACGGAGTCCCATCCGCAGACTTTCCCATGCCACAAGGAGCACAATGGCTCGTGGTAGAAAAGGCACTGAGATCTGGCTATCTCTGGGGATAGCAGCGCTTCGGTAATGATACAGTTCATTTAGTCGTCGATTAGTCATCGAATCGGTGCCGTCATGAGAGATGGCCAGCTAACAAGCAGTTAGATCATTCAATAGTGGATTATGCCGCAGCTTTCACAAAGTCAACCTTTAGCTTCGAGCTTCGCGTTTTGAAGATTAGGACAATATGTACCAGGTGTCGGCAGCCTCATTCTAAGATTATTGTTGAACTCCCACCTTAGCGTTCATTGTGGGTCCGCCTTTGAAGATTAGGGCTGTCTACGGTAAGTGGTAGGCAAGCTTCTGTATTCTCCCTATTGTAGGCCCTTCTATGGTCGGAGGCTGACCACTGACCCATTGTCCGTCATTAGGATGTTTAAGCAAGGAGTTAAAAATTGCCTCTGGGCTTTTCACTGGGGACGCTGGGTGACCACATTGGGCGGTGAAAGCTGAAGGGTAACATTATCACACATCTTTACAGCGGCGATGTCTCACTTTCAAAATGACACCTTTTTTTACATTGTGTTGTCGTAGGAGTCCGATGTTGATGTGAAAGTATAGGAGAAATGACTCGTTTTCACTATGGACGTCGAAAGAGGAAGATTACATTACATTGAGCATGTAAATTTGTTGTTTGTGTGTATTGTTGGAATGTGAGATGGCGGGAAAGAAGGCTGGGAGATGGGGGAGGGGAGAAGGCAGACTTGAGAGCCATATACTGTGAGGATCGTGTTTGACCACCTGCTCAGCTGTGTCCACTGGTCAGTTTAGGTATTGATGGATGGAGAGCTAGGGCAGAAGCTCGGCTGGGTACTTAGCTCAACGCTTGGAGAGTTTTCTGTTGTGTCGATATGGGAGATATTAACCTGGATTTGTCATGCACATCTAATGAAAGGTACGCTGCCAGCATGTTTTGTGTGTGTGTGTGTGTGTGTGTGTGTGTGTGTGTGTGTGTGTGTGTGTGTGTATGTATGTGTGTGTGTATGTATGTGTGTGTGTTTGTGTGTTTGTGTTTGTTTTTGTTTCTCTGTCTGTCAAACACAATTTAAGGCGCTCGAATGTGGCTCTGTATACTAGGCCACTCTCTGTTATTGTGTATGCACAGTCATCTGGGCATCGCAGGCCACAATTCCAGTAGTCGTTTCTTCAGTTTTTCACTCTTCCATTGTCAGAGGAATATGACTGGCTGATAGTGGTTGCTGCACTGGCTTTTATGCATCTTTTATTTTTGAAAAAAGAGATTTGATGACATAATCACACTACAGGTTAACTTAAACCGGAAATGAGCTTAATTGGAGTTGACGAATTAAGAAGAGTATGTAAGAGGACAGTTTTTAAGTGAAATGAAAAATGAAAATACGACTTTTACTTATCCCGTTGGGGAAATTAATTTACAGTGTCGTGCAATTTTAGATTTCCATCTTCCTAGTTTCGCCTCAGTTATTGCAGTTGAAGGTATTTAACACGACCCAGTATAACACAACATGCCCCCGAGTCTACGCCTCTATTTCCTACGGAATCAAAGGGCACTCTTTGACAATGTGAGCACATTGAAACTCCAGTAAGTAGTGATCGAAATGTAAGTGAGAGTCCGTCCTGGAAGGTGACCTGTGTTAAAACACGGAAGGGTATTTACATAATATTAAACAAGTTTGTCATAATTTTATTTATCAGATGTAATAACTAAGATATATTATTCTAAGCTAGGTTAGATTATAACGATGTAGTATGAAGTGGACGGTGTTAGGGTGTTATTTGCTATTTGGTGTTATTTTGAATCGCGCCCGCGCAGCGTGGCTAATCTCAGCGTTTCCTATCATTTTATCCCCATTTCCTCTCTGTTATTACGCACAAGCCGTAATCAGAGGTATGTAAGTAACATTATTTTAACACATTAAAATTTAGAGATGGTGTGCATTGCTTAGTCAGCGCTTTCTTTTGTTAACGACTCTCTTATGCGCACATTGAATTTGCAGGTGCTGCCTTTTGTAATGATGAATTGTAAATCTAGATTGGGGTATACATATAATAAGAATCTATTCTATTCTTGTACATACAATACATCAGGTGAATGTCGAGGGACGTACATGTAATGTAAATTCTTTTAACCGACGGACGGGGTTTATTGATGAAGACACGATATTGCACGAAGTGTGCTGAAAGTGTAAATTTATTTGCGCTAGAAGTCAACTGTATTCCGCTCTTGATGTTGAATAATTGAGCGCTTCCGCATTAACGATGGGATCCCTTACCATTGTAAGAATTACGGTAGCGCAACGGTGCTGAATTTACCCTTAGTAGCGTTCAACATGCAGAGTTAATGTAAGTCTTACGATGGTGAAATCTCAAATGTCACATTGAGCAGTTTCGCTGCACTAGTAGCTTGCATAGTAATAAGTCAAATGGAGAGATCAGAGCATTTATTTTCAAGTTGGGATGCTTCACATTAGCAGAGGTGTGTATGCGCATAATATCGCATTTCCTTGAACTGCGATCATGTCGCAGATTGTGAACTGGAATCACATGTGGATATCACATCTACAACATGATCATAACATCAGACAGTACCAAAAGCGCCTGTATGTTTCTGCCATAAAATATGTTATTAAAGATCCAAACTTGGAAATAAAAGCTGCATTCCTCCTGTTCTCTTTCTTTCTCTTTTTCTCTTTCATTCCCCCCCCCCCCCC
>JAWQUT010000075.1:1352776-1406436 GCA_033807755.1 Ellobium chinense | reverse complement strand
TGATGTCATTGTCATGTAAAGTGAGTGACATCCACAGCGCCGTCTTCTGGATCTCCCCTCCATCTCACTTTCCCTCCTCTTTAGCAGCCTGCCTGGATTACATTGCTAGGGTATTATCTTGCACGCGACGTGCGCATTGAATGCCTTGTACTTTATGCTGGGCAGTTCCACGTGAACGATTCGTTAGTTACGCTAGTTTCTGAAAATCTCTGACTTTACAGCCACAAGTTTCGGTTTATATTCAAAGAATAAATTAACCTTTATCAGAAACAACCAAAACGATTTGCTATAATGTCAAAGCTCCCCCCTCCTCCAAAAAAAAAAAGCGTAATCGACGAGGCATTTTGCTGGAATTGCCTTGCTCTCATTATTGCAGTGGTACAGCGAAATGCATCACGAGATCCTTACACATGAGGATCACTAAACCCACCAAACACTTTTATGACGTAGAACGCAGCTTACCAATCGATGTTTCGTGAGTCAAGGGACCATCGATTTATCATAAAGATTTGGTTTTGCTCATTTTTTGTTTTTGGTTAGGGAAATGGGATATGGGTGTTTATAGATACTCTCCTTTATGTATTCAGCATCTCGCTTTTTCTTTCTTTCTGGACATACTCTCTTTTTCTCTCCCCCCCCCCCCCCCCCCCCCCCCCCCCCCCNACAGCAACTACCTACTTTTTACCTATCTCCCCACCTCCCTAGCTGCCTCTCGACCAACCTGCTTTCATATCCACTGTACAAGACTACATGTTTGCCTTCATATATATCTCTTTCGTCGATTAGAAAAAATTGCGCTAGGCTTATGTGCATCAGATGTTAGTAGACCTTCCAACATTTAAACCCTCAAGTCTGCAATGTAGGATATTGTGAAGTTCCGGAATATGTCTTGCAACATGTTTTTTTTTTTCCCTATGCGCACCAAAGAACCCGCCAGGAGGTATTCTTGTCAGAAGTCAGAATAATGAGTGGTGTCATTGCTGTGAACCACAGACTATCCCAGAGCGTGTTGTGTTACAAGAATTGTGGTAATCTTATACTGGACTTTCAAGTACACCTTAATGGTCTTGGGAGTAAAACAGATTATACTTAAAAGCACTTAAAAACGGCCGGTGCAGTACTATCTAACCATCCCTAAGGAGAAGCACTTCAGGTGTCTCAAGTCAATGTTTATAGCTACACTGCACTATACTGAAGATCCATTCAGGTCTTCAGTGGTCTGTTCTATGGTAGACATTCATTCATAAATTCCACGACCTGTTCTACGTTGAAGATCCATTCACATCTCCAATGGTCTTTTCTTTGTTGGACCTACAGATCTTCATCGCTCTATGAACCTCATGGAAGGCCTGGTACTAGACTAGGTTAAGTACTGTGCCGAGAACAGAGCCTATCTGCCATTATTTTATAAAACATTCAGCGACTGTGAATCCGCGACATGAAACTCCATTTAGGTTGCCCCAGTTTTTCCCCATGGCTGCAAGAGTCACGGTCAGGCCGGCATTTACGGTCTTCCCACAACACCAGGCCAACGCTTCAACTCTTTAAAGGGACAGGGATAGATATTTGCCTCAGAGCCTCAAAAATCCACATATTTTAAATTTTTAAAAAAAAAATGCTAACATTTTCCTTCCGCCTGACCATTTCTGAGCAAACACAGTTAGAATGTCTGGATTTTCATTCTCTGTACGCTGCCATTATCCATGCTGCGTAACTTCAATAAAAAAAAAAAAGCTTGGAGACGACAGCTGCTGACGCAGGTGCAAACTGCCTGGACCAGAGTAATGGCGACGTCTGCATAGGGAAAATCCCGACATACATGCGGTGTTTTCTCAGAAACTGTCAGAGAAAGGCAAAATATGCGCGATGTAAGTGTTATAAAAAAAAAATGTCACCTTGTGAAGCTAATAACTGCCCCTGTCCCTTTAACGCTATGGCTAATAGGTATACCCATAGGTCACCAAAAATCCTGTCAATATTTATTGTTCCTGACCTCACGCCACTCCATGTTCTTGTGTGGTCAAACAGAGGAGGGAAAAAAAGGTGTCCTAGACCCATTAAGTCGTGTGCCTGTCGTCCTGATTTTGACCAGAGCTGCCACCCACATATGTTTTGCTGCTTGTGGAGGGCTGAGTGTCTCAGCGTTAGGATAGTGATTTAGTCAGCGGTGTCGTGATTTAGCAGTACGTTGTTAGATTGGCTGTTGATTTCTTTTGAATTTGAAAGTGGATTCATGTTTTGTGTGGAGGTACATTTCAAGAAGTGTTATTATTCCACCCAGGATGGGTTTTTGTTTGCAATTGTGATGTATAACATATCAGGGTGCGTGTTAACGTCTCTGGATGTTCTTCAATAATTTCATGATGGTCAGAAAATGTTCACGAAAATGGTTATATGTACTGCTGTCGAAGAACATAATTTGAATATTATTATCCTCACCTAGTATGGAATTCTTGCATCGTTTAAAGTGTAACATAATCCGGATGCGTTTGAAATCTCTTGGCTTGTTGGTCATTAATTGTATTAAGGCCAGGATGAAAATCTCATCATCACGGAAGAAAATTAGAGAAAAAGAAAAAAACACCAGTTCAGAGGTGATGATATGTTAAAAGATAAATAATTTGGTGTTTCTCTTAAGTTTCTTGGGTAATATAGTTCCTCTCCTGTCCACTTTTGTTCGCGACTCTGATACTCATACAGTTATGTGAAGAAAATTCACAAAGTCATGTCTGATCGTGATGATTGCTGTTGTGGTTTTGACCTGTAGTAGTACTGTCCTTTGTTCTGCTTGACCGGGCCGTGATATATTCATTTCTCCCTGTTTGAGGTACATTGACCTCAGATCCTCTTCACCTGGTTGCCCACACGTCAATGAGTCACTTGAGCGTTGCCCACACGCCAGATAAAGCGTTTCACTCTGACACCCGAGTTGTGGTTTTTTTTTTTTAATACGCATTGATGAACTGTGTTATCAACAAGTTACCAAGTTCAAATACTACTTCACTTCTCCACAGCCCTTGGTTATGGTGATATCATACTGTTATCTACCTAGTATGTATACGAGACGTTTGTTTTTTGTTTCACGGCTTCATAGGGCAGCTTACCAGTAATATGATATTGTTTGCTTAGTAGTGCATCAACTCTGACAGCAAAGAAAAATTGTGAATGACTTAAAGCATATTGTGTAACTCAGGTTGTGCGCGTTTGCCGTGTACTTTGGGTGTTCTGAATCGTTTTAGTATAGAATAATACATTCTGACTGCTCAAGTGCTGGGTGTGCTATAAAGTTATCTTTTGAAAATGGTTGTTTCCCTTAGTTGTCTCTAATGTCCGGTGAGTAAGTAGCGATGATGAACTTCTTGGCCCTTGAGGGTAACTGCAAATTACATCGCCAGCGAACTCGCTGGTATTATTGTGTCCCCGATTGCAAGGAAGCCAGTTGACCACCCAGTAACCCAGGTAACCCATAGAGAACGGGTGTGTCGAAGAGTTACAAAATTATTACTTCCCGTACTTGCTTGTTTAAAACATCCGATGAGCATGTAGGGATAGTTAACCCTCGTCTGCCCTCGATCCGCAGCCAGTTGATTTCATTCAGACAGATACGACGAATGAATTAGTAATCGCTACTCATACCACGCACTGCCTCTCTGAATAAGTTCCGAGGATAAATAAGTATGTAAGCCAAACCAACAACAAGAACCCTGCATAGTTTCAACTCTTCAAATCCGATTTTAATCTCTCGAGATTCCGAAGAGTTCCTTTCGCTGTGGCGATGGCACAACTTTGTTCGCTGGGGGTTTACGACAATCAGATGGTGTCACCGACAATCACCGTATCATGGCTAATCATGTTGAAATGTTGGCACAGTCAGATTAAAGGGGCTGGTTATCTTGTACTAGCCTTGTCCCGATGACTCAGCTGACTTTGTTTAACGATCTACGTATACCAAGCACCGGTTTGAAAATTGTCCACAGGGGACTTTTTATCGCTCTCTTTTCGGTCTAGTCAATGGCTGTGAACCGTGTGTCATACTGACATATCGTTACTAGTGTAGTTTATGAGAGTACATATTAATAGTAGAATAGTATATGGTTTGTTCATTGTATATTTCCGTGTTCATAATACGTACACGTGTACACGTACTTTCTTCAGACTTCTGATTTTTAGTAAATATAGAGCTTGAGCACCGATGGGATCTCTTACCATCGTAAGAATTACATTGGTGCATGGGTGCCGTCTACACCCTTAGTAGCGTTCAACATGCAGAGTTAATGTACTTTTGTGATGGTAAGAGATCCCGTGGTTAATTTTCAAGCTCTAATATGCCCGAGGATCTTTCATCTCTGCTGACTGCTTCTAGACTCTGCTGACTGCTTCTAGACTCTGCTGACTGCTTCTAGACGAACCTGATTGGAATAGTTCTTGGTGTGTTCACTATCTCGTCCAGTGTGCAATATGTACTTGCACTTCATTTCTGAATTCCAGTTTTCCAGATGTTGAGATAGCGTTGTTCATCATCCGTTTTACTATAGAATTGGGTGCGTGTTGCTAAGTCGTATAGGAGTATTGTGGTGTCATTTTTATAGTGTCTCGTTAAAATGTGTACCGTTGACTGTTTCAATATGCCCTTTGAACTGTGCTTATAGTCCTGTGTTCTGATAGTTCTTGGTGTCTTCACTATCTCGTCCAGTGTGCAACTTGCACTTCATTTCTGAATTCCAGTTTTCCAGAAGTTGAAATGGCGTTGTTCATCATCCGTAGAACTGGGTGCGTGTTGCTACGTCGTATAGGAGTATTGTGGTGTCATATTTATGGTGCCTCGTTAAAATGTGTACCGTTGACTGTTTCAATATGGCCTTTGAACTGTGCTTATAGTCCTGTGTTCTGATATCTGGATTATTCTAGTGAATTTTTCATGACATGGAAATAAGGGACAGATTCTGTTCAGTAAAGTGAATGAGAGATGAGATCACGGCAGTAGAGAGATACATTTGATACGATTAGAGGCAGAGACAAACTTTATGATAGTATCGCTCATCCATAATCGTAATGAATATTGGTTACTTTGAAATATGCAGCATAAAATGTACTTACAGTAAAGTGCATTTGGAATGACAAAGTAAGTTCAAAAGAAACAGTCGTTCCTGTATTAAAGCTATTGATACATAGTTACTGTTAAATGCCTGCCATCGTTACACCAAAAGTATATTTTCTTGTGATCAGCCATCAAGATACAGCTTGGTTATTGATATTCACGCACTTTTAAATATGAGCCACCTTTAAGAAAATACAAAAGCACTGGAGACATTCGACAGTTTTATTGCACTTTGAATAACAGGTGTCTCATCTCACAGACTATGTACTCGTTGTACCTATTCGTGTGTATCGGAAATCCATTCATAGTTGGTTGGCACCAAAGACCGCCACCTTGCCGTTTGTTGACATACCGCGATGGAGTCCCGTTCTTGATAGCACTTTAAAGAATGCGACCCTTTTTGTTCGGTCGTAGCGCAAGGACAGGTGGGTTGATCTGATGTGCATTTTGTGAAGAAGTCCAAACCTGTTTCCTCCGGAACAAGATCTGCAACTTAAAGGGCAGTAGAATACTTAATCCCCAAATCAACAGCAACTTCCTGAACTTGTTGCAGGAGAATGCTTTTGACAGTGTCTAGATTAAGAAAGTGAATATATTTTCAAATGGAGACATTCTGGATGTTCTTTAAATATCATAGAGTCATTATGGTTTGGCTCAGCGAAAGAGGGCTATCTATATAATTATAGAGATTTTAATTTTACTGACCCCTTGAGAAAGCTATCTAGTTTGTTTAACAATAACAAGTCTGTAGTAAAGCTCGTCTTGACGTTTTATTTTGTTAACGAGGACAGATATTCCAGTGAATTGCCCGCGATTTTAATTCGTCGCTCATCTCACGAAGGGGCGTTAGAGACATTTTGGGGGTTTTGAATTGAGACTTTTTCCCGAAAGGCCAAAGGGAGATCAATATTCTCACTAGGTGGCGTATCGATGGCTCTATTAGTTTAAGAGATATTAAATATTTATGATCGGACCTATCTTATCAATTTTTAATCTTATTGAAACATTAGAACATCCTTTAAAACACCAGCAAATGTCGCATACGCCCCTTCGTGAGATGGGTTGCGAAGTGTGCATCATGCTCGACTGTATCACATTACTTTCTGGTTCATGTAGGAAATGATACACACAATCAGGTCACAGTCGGATGACCTGGGCATTCCGTTATATCGAATCTCCGGAGTCATTATCGTCCAAAATAACCTGGAAGTGTCGTCCTGACGCCAGTGCAGCTTATTGTTCGCTATAAATCTCTTAGAACTGTAGATCTACGTCTTCTCGACGTACTGGTGCCTTAGAGTAATATTTTGTTCTTGCGTCACAAGACGTGCGTGTAAGGAATGTCTAGGGCCATATTATATTGGCGGCTGCTCGGGAAGACCCAAAAGTTCCACAATCTATATAGGGTTTTTGCTTGGGCGTTTATAATAACAATGCACTATATAATAACAATGCACTATATAATAACAATGCACTTTATAATAACAATGCAGCTGAACCTCAAAACTTCGAATTTCAAGAGCTGATTCAGAAATTTAAGTTCATGAAGCATTCGATACTTCAGGTAGATTTTTGTATCGTGGGAAGGACCGAATCGAGTACATGAGGTTGGATATCGTGAGGTAACATGGTCTTGAGATTTGAGTTATGTTCTGAGTGAGTATCTGATAAACTCAGTCCAGGTAAATAGCCCATGATGTTGAATTCGTGGGTATACTTTGTTCCTCAGAGATAGATGGTTAGGACAGAAGAGTTTTGTATGGACATGAAGTCCGAGGTCGTCAGGTCGAACTGTAGGGCTTTTAGTGTATGGTGCTATTTTGGTCTTATATGTACTGTGTCTTTAGGTTTTTGCCCTTACTCACACCCCTGTAAGCGCGCGCGCGCACACACACACGCACATACGGTACTCACAAAGAATTTGAATGACATCTGCTTCTTATTTACCCTACTGCTCACGTTGACCGTGTAGCGTTAATGCTATCGATCCTTGTGTATGAGTTGCACGTTGACGGTGGCAGATGCTGATCAATATAGGTACATGTATACCGGTACATAGCCCAATCATTATCAACACAACGTTGAGTTGTGGCTACGCAAACACTGTGTACCAGTGTGCTGGTAGTTTTGAGGACGAAGGAATGGTTAGGGTCGAAGGAGTTGAGGCTTCTGTTCACAAAAAGGATTACTCGTGTTAAGGCTCATCTGCTTCTTTGTAAAACCCAAGCTTAATGAAGTTATTTGTGCATGTTCAACCGTACTTTGAGGACGAAAAACCCATGCAAGTACATGTACTTACTTTGTAGTGACTTACTTAGAGTTACTGTAGCAGTTTGATATCTACAGTGGATCTCCAATATAGTATAATATTATAAATAATAAGATCTTGACTTGCGATTGACCTTAACTTGCAGTTTCCTCCCCTTAAAACTGTGATTTGTTACAAAAGTAATCGTATAGTTCATTTGTAGCTATTGTTGAACGCGCGCTTTGATTTTTTTTTTTTTATATTGTTGTTGTTGTTGCTGCCAGAAATGGTTAGGGGGAGGAAGTCGGAGAACGAAATCTTTATCTGATGTTCCTTCATAAAAGAATTCCCGTTAAAGCCCTGGCAGTTATAGATGGGGCCCCATTGTTCCGTGAATTTTTGCTCTTTGAGGCTCGATGTGAATTGTTTGTCGAAGACCAGCTGGTGTTCTTAATATGTGCAGTGTAACACATGGGTAGGAAGTTATTTAAATGTGCATCATAATCCGTCCTGTACATCAGTATTACATTATGCTTGATTCCTCGTTTGGATACAATACCCTGATAAACGCCACCTTAACAGAAATTTAGGTTGTGGTGCTTTTAAACTGCAAGTAATGTCGTGCATGGTCAAAACCTCAGACCTCTGGCTTCAGTAGTTTCCTGTTTACGACACGAAACTGTGAGATATTTCATTTTGTGTGATTCACCGACAAAAGCATGTGTTAGAATATAGCACGAACTTGTTCAGGCCAATATCGGACCTTTACACCAAGTAATGTCAGTGACAAAACCGACAATACTTTTTTTGTTTTGTTTTGACTGTAGCTCAGTAAGTTGTAACTCAAGAGACTGGACTCTATAATACATTACACTGCGTTCACTGGTTATGCCCTCTTCCAGAGAATTGCTTTGCTAAGTGTTCTCTTAAGCAGATGAAGCAGGTTTTATCTATACTTCTGTAAAATTTGGATTTTGGCGTTTAGAAGGGTATCACGACGATAGGTTGGGGGAGTTTAATAGATACATTGCACATGAGTAAAGTACTCAATATGGATCGCAGTATTAAGTGACTCACTGAAGATGTGAGTGAGATAGTTTTACTCTTAATCACCTACTGTGTCGATATTGAGACTAGAAACAGTTGGCAGTATGTATTGTTGGATTAATCCGGATAGGAATTCTGTGAAACATTATCTTGGTGGTCTTGTATTTTGGTATAATCGTGCTCCGTGAAACAAATCTTGATGGTCTTTTAATTTGGTATAGTCATGTGAATACGCCAGGATTCTGTGAAATGTATCTTGGTGGTTTTGTGTTTTTGTATAATTATGTAACCACGTCAGGATTCTGTGAAACATATTTTGATGGTTTTGTATTTCGGTATAATTATGTGAACACGCGATGATTCTGTGAAACGTATCTTGATGGTCTTATATTTTGGCATAATCATGTGAACACGCCAGGATTCTGTGAAGCATATCTTAGTGATCTTGTATTTTTATCAAATCAAATGAACGTGCCAAGATTCTGTGGAACGTATATTGATGGTAGAAGTCAGTTATACTGTGATTGGAACCACGTGTATATTAATGTATGTGTTGTTTACTCTCATCCTGCTGTAGATCTATACTACTTCATGAAACATTTAGTACGGTAGTGTGCTTTGGAGTGTTTTAATAAACTTACACAAAGTCACCCAACCAGACCATTTGACTGTCTGGGGCTGCGTAAAGTAGGTCTGTAGTCACCGGTGTCAAGTACCAACGTGCGCCTGTACAGTACGGAACAGCTGGTGTAAGAGACAGCTTGGAGATCATTAGTGTTACAGCATTGTATGACTGTTTTCGTCACAGGAGGACATTCAGTTCGCTTAATCCCCGGGAGCATGGTAAAAAAGTTGCAATTATCCCGTGATGTACATGTATTTGTAGACTTGTAGCATTTTGGTATGTGGATATTATTGTGGTTAAGCCGAGATTGGAGTGATGCAAATTGCGAATAAGCGGAATCTGCTATACGCTCAACTTGTCATCCGGCATTTTGGATAACGTCAGCGCCTTTTCAGTGCTGAGACACTCATATGAATTATCTTCATGAACACCTGCCATCCCAAGTCTTGGATTACTGTTGCTATCCTTAGCAGGCCGCATCATGCCAGTGCATGACATTCTCAGCTACCAAACTGCACCATGGATCCGTTCGAAGACGACTATTATGACGAGGAGTTTGGGGACAGATTTATCCCCCTTTCCAGTTACCTCACACCAGTGTAAGTTTTTCCTGGTCTGAGTGGCATAGTGTACCACACTGGATCAGGGATAAAATTTTCTTTTGCCATGAAAGTTTTCTCCCAGTTTTAGAAATTTCCAAGGGGCAGTTTGATTGGCCTTTCCGGAAAAAAATAGAAGCTAAAAACAAGCTTTCTCCCTGGCTAAACTAGGTCAACGGAGGCCATCATGTGGCTAAAATAGGGCAACTCGGACTATGTTTTATTTACTCTGCAGCTCCTTTTTTAAAGTCAGGCGCCTGTTTACCAGTAAGTGTAAATATTACTCTGATGGTCACGCTTTTGAGCCTTTCTCTGAGGTCACAACAAATACAGGATTGTTTGTCCTGGCTGGCTTATTCGGAAAGGTAAATTAAGTCAAGACGCATTGTAGACGGGATGTCCCCAACAGATTTACCCTATCCTGGGTCTCAGGATCTGCCATGCCAGTGTCTCATATACCTGGTGTCTCTTGATTTCTACCACTACTGATCTCTTCTGTTTGCATTGTGTTTACACCCCATTGCTGTTCTTTCTTTCTTTCTTTCTTTCTTTCTTTCTTTCTTTCTTTCTTTCTTTCTTTCTTTCAGACCGGCTTGTGAGGTTTGGGGGGCATGGGAAGGGGGATGGATAAAGAGGAGATATGGCTATATTATAAGGCACTCAATTTAATTTCAATTCCAAGAGAGGATGGCAGAAATTGCCAAAAGATTTGGGATTATCCAGTGCCTTTCATAAAATAGAAAATACATTATTTTATTGAATGAAAGTAGGTGATATTGTTAAGCAGAAGTTGCAAATAAGTGAATTGCATTATACTGTGCCACCGCGCGATACTGTCACAGAGTCAGGAGTATGGGATACATTCACAATGGAGTCTTGTTTCGTGGTGCCGGGGAGGGGGAAAGGGAGAGGGGAGAACATAATGGCAGAGATCTGATTCTATCTTTACACATGGATCGTTTACAATAATGTGAATGCATGTTGGAAGGAGAGAGAGAGAGAGAGAGAGGGAGATAGAGAGAGAGAGAGAGAGAGAGAGAGAGAGAGAGAGAGAGAGCGCAGATACAGGTATGGGGACAGGCAGACAGACAGATAGACAGACAGATGGTCAGGTGAATGGATGGACGGACGGATGGACAGGCTCTACAGACAGAGTTTGTGACATCATTAGAAAGAATAACGAAATAAACATGGCAAGATACAAAGAAGAATGTGTGAAGAACAGAAGATAGAGTGTGTGAAAGAGGAAAGGGTACGACAAACAATGGAGAGTGTAAGAAGGAAGAGTTCTTATTTCTTTTCAGGTGCGGCAACCTTCCTCACTTCTAACTCTCTTCCGTATCATTCCTACCGCTCCTAGTTAACAATAGCTCTTCCCTACGGCCTACGGCAAAGTCTATGCAAAAACAATTACTTAGCACATAGTGTATGCTCAGAAGAGTTACAGTATCAATTTAAGTGTCATTCTCAAGCACAGCGTCAAGAATAGCTATCGAACCTTCTTTTAGTAACTGCCTCATATTGGTCTAAGAATCTTACAGCTTGTTTTACACTAGCCATATCGTAGAACTACGCACTCCTGTGTCAGCCACCCACCTTTTCTTTTTCCACACCCAGCATTCCAACCTGGCATTCGCAGTCACAGCACCGTTATTGTGTAAACATCCGAGCCACTTCACACCAGAGCCCATTAACTTTTCAGGCCAAAAAACGTTGGTGTTTGGCATGTGTGGTGTGTAGGTATCTGTCCCCGAGCCTTGATTGCCTTCTTTAATCTCCTGAGTAAATGTTATTTACCCTAGTTGGGCCAATTTGCCGGAGCGTATGGGATTGTTTAATTTGTTCTATGTGTTTACGCTATGTCAATTTTTAACACATTGTCATTGTTCACTGGGCTGTGTCTTGTGGGTTGGTGGGTGAGATGGCACGCCAAAGAATTTGGTTGATACATGTTTCACATTTTCCCCTGACATTATTGACAAGATACTGTGACTTTATTCTTTGCTTTATGTCCCGTTTTTGATGTTCCTTCCTTCCTTCCGTCCTCTTTCCCTCCCTCCCTCCCTTCCACTTCCCATTAATTTATCTTCATCCCATGTTTTTATTTCCTTCTTCACTCCTCTACTTTTGTACTTCCCATTATCTTCCATCCATCCGTCAGTCCATCCATCCATCCATCCATCCATCCATCCATCCATCCCAGGGGCGAAGGCTGACTTTCTCAACAGGGTAATCATAGTTGAACATGATTGTCACTTATGGTCACGTATGCGGTATTAGTCGATAGTGCTATAATATCCGTTCGTAGGGTCACATTTGATGTTCACAGTATGATACTGTAACACGGAGTATGGATTTTAAAAATCCGTAGGCATCATCACAATTCCTGAAAAGCTACAACGAAAAGTTGAGTAGTTAGAAACAGGTTGGCTGAAAAGGCACAAAAAAGTACAGATTAGTTACAGGGTCAGAATCGCACAAAGTATACTATCACTCACCAAGGTGTAATGGCTCCAAAATTGTAGAATTTAGGTCCGGTTAGGCTAGACCTAGCAGGCCTAGGCTAATAAACAATACATTGGGAACACGACCTTGCAGGAAAAACCCATCCAGACCGTAGGGGAGTGACAATCTGTCAAGCTTTAAAAAGAATGACCTTTGGTTGCTTGGGTAGCAGACTAACTAACATCTTTGGACAAACCGCTCTATGCTCAGCGACTCCCTCCCCCTCCCCCGTTTCCACCCCTAGCCAAATATCCAGATCTAAAACAAGAAGATACTAATTTTCTTGAAAACGTAATTTTCAGGCACAGTCTACACCATGAAGCCGAGCCCACCTTTTTGCAAATGGGTAGGTCGATATGAGTATTGCCATCGTCAAACCTTGCCGGTTTTGAGAACAGGGGGGCCAACTGAATNTTTACACTAGCCATATCGTAGAACTACACACTTCTGTGTCAGCCACCCACCTTTTCTTTTACCACACCCAGCATTCCAACCTGGCATTCGCAGTCACAGCACCGTTATTGTGTAAACATCCGAGCCACTTCACACCAGAGCCCATTAACTTTTCAGGCCAAAAAACGTTGGTGTTTGGCATGTGTGGTGTGTAGGTATCTGTCCCCGAGCCTTGATTGCCTTCTTTAATCTCCTGAGTAAATGTTATTTACCCTAGTTAGGCCAATTTGCCGGAGCGTTTGGGATTGTTTAATTTATTCTATGTGTTTACGCTATGTCAATTTTTAACACATTGTCATTGTTCACTGGGCTGTGTCTTGTGGGTTGGTGGGTGAGATGGCTCGCCAAAGAATTTGGTTGATACATGTTTCACATTTTCCCCTAACATTATTGACAAGATACTGTGACTTTATTCTTTGCTTTATGTCCCGTTTTTGAAGTTCGTTCGTTCGTTCGTTCGTTCGTTCGTTCGTTCCTTCCTTCCTTCCTCTCTCCCTTCCTTCCTTCCTTCCTTCCTTCCTTCCTTCCTTCCTTCCTTCCTTCCTTCCTTCCACTTCCCATTAATTTATCTTCATCCCATGCTTTTATTTCCTTCTTCACTCCTCTACTTTTGTACTTTCCATTATCTTCCATCCATCCATCAATCCATCCATCCATCCTTCCATCCATCCATCCATCCATCCATCCATCCATCCATCCATCCATCCATCCATCCATCCATCCATCCATCCATCCATTTTCCATATTTTCGTTTCTGCAACTCTTCTTATACTTTCTCATAGGTATTTATTTTGCCACATAGTAAGATACTGTTAACCCTTCATTCTTTGTTTCCCAGTTTCCATTTCCTCCATCACATCATTGATCTTTGTGACCTCATAAATTATTGGGTGTTTCTGTTTTCTATCTCCAGCTGGGTCATTTTATAGAAAAAGACTGTAAATGCCAAATTCTGTCGAATTCAGCATTATGCATCTTTGCATAGAGCATAATGTTGTATGTCTTCTCATCTGGATTATATTTTTGTAGCTTTTACAGATTTTGAGAAAGCTGACCATGTGTGAAGTTGGTCAATTGATAAAGTAAGATGCAGATGTTTTTGGGTCTCCTGTAAAACTTTGAGTTTGACTCGGACAATCTTTTCCTGTAAATGGCAGATCATATTAAATTGAAATTATTCATCCCCAATGTTTCCCTCAAGACAGGGGTTGTGATCTGTGCACAGACCTAGGATTGGCTCTGTTTTAATGCATGAATGATGATGAAACATTTCTTATTCTTTCTATCTTCACAGTCAAAACAAGCTGGACGAAGCGTTGCTCACGTCTGGCCGTGTGTCGGATGCCCTCCAGTCCCTGCTAGAATGGCTCCAAAAAGCAGAGGCCACACTAGACCCCGAGTCCCCAATCCAGGGTGACCTGGACACTGTTCAGATGCTGATAGAGCAGCACAGAGTAAGTCTGTTGGTTTGGTTTCATAAGTGTTTCTTAATGAGCTAAGGTGATCATGTGATTCGTAAGCTCTTTTTGAGGTGAGAGAGGGTGCTAATTTCTGACTCACAACGTCTTGGCACAGTGTGAAGGAGAGATCTTCATTTAGTGCTGAGACAGCCATTTTCAAATGTGGATAATTTGCAAAATTGAGCAAGGCAATTTCGGGGAAGAGAAAAATTACCAGGGAGTTGCTCTATTTTTGTATTTGATGCCATCTCTCAGTATCATCACCATGATCATCATCATTTTTATTATACAAGAATTTTGAAGTCAAGAACTGCAAGAATAGAAATAAAAATTTTCAGATAATTATTATAATACAGATTTTATGTAGCAAATTTTTGACCCTAAAGGTTCTTCAGACATATTCTAAGTTACACATTACATTGATAGAGCTTCTAATAGATAAGAATAAAGCATTAAAAGAAGTAAAGAAAGAAAGTTTACAAGATCAGAGGTAGATACTGAATTATGTTTACAGCATGCTTAAAACAGGTCATCATCATCATCATCATCATCATCATCATCATCATTTGGAACACATTAAAAAAAAAAAATTAAAAGTTTTGTCCAAACCAGTGAGGGATTAAGAAATACACTTTAATTCTTAAAATTCAGAATGGACTTATATAGTGATATAAATTAATTACACAAATTTTCGAATCTAAAAAGTCATCATCATCATTCATCATCATCATATAGCAATTTATTATTAAATGATGTAATATGGTTCAAACTCACCAGTGTGACGTTTACTAAAGCAAGTTCAATATGTATATTTACCATCATCATTTTTCCCTCTGCAGAACATCCAACAAGAGTTGGCAGCAAGGGAAGCCACAGTCCTGACTATGAAAGCCCCAGGCAACCTGCCAGCCTCCCAGGCAGAAGAACTGGGCAACTTGTGGGACAGAGTCAACCACTTGTGTGATATTAGGGAGACCAAGTTGAAGGAAGCACTCAAACTGGTATGGATGAATGTTTGGCTGTCGTAACAGTGTGTAGATGATTCCACTTTATCACAACACATAGGAGACATTCGATAAAGTTGTGATTAGCCTTTTCACAGCACACGATTCAAGGCATTTGCCTTCTTGCTGAACGTTTTTGCTCCGGAACATCCATTCCCAGTTTAGTTCAGTATCTGATAATGTTTGTTTAACAAAATCGTCATAGTCATAACCAGATTGCCTAACTCATTTTCAGCACTTTACACGAGAACAGAAAAAAACTGATTTATGATTTGTCTGCGCAGAGAAGATAGGCAGTGTGTTTACGCACTCCTAGATATTTAAATTGTGATCAAAAGATTTTTTTTTGAATTTTATCGGATGAAATAGAGCTCAAGCCAGTAATGACAAAGAATGCAAATTGTCCAAATCTGAGTTAGGCAGTCTGATTATGACTATGACGAAATGAAACCAGTCTTTGATGGGAGCAATGTGAAGGGGTTAGCAGCGAGCAGCATGCTGTGTATGTTGAAAGTAGAGTAGTGTTGTGATGTGAAAAGGTTAAAGGAGTTTATCATAGTCATAGGCAGATTGGCTCTCTCAGAGGTTGGCAATTTTCAATCTGGGTTGTCTTTTGTGTTTGCTACAATCCAATACCTCCATCAAATATCACAGATAGAGGAAGTCACAAAGTCATTGGTTCAAAAACAACATCAGTATTTGAGATTGGCAATATTTTCTTCCGAAAAATTCACTCTATGATTGTGGTAAGTTACCATCACCTATATACTTTGGATGAGAAAGTACGGGACTCCGTATCTGTAAAAATGTTGCGATTAAGTTGGTGTTGCGACCCACTGGCATCTGCTGCACTCGTATTTTGGAACTGTCTTCTTAGTATAAGATGTTGTAGCCATAGTGTTATTTTTTTTGTTTTGTTTTGTTTAATGCTTTCCAGCTTGTGCTTTGTTTGGATGGTGTTGAATCACCTGAGCCTTAAAAAAATAAAAATGCTATGATTCTTTAGAAATATACTGAATATCAGACGGCAATGTTTGAATTCTTTAGTTGAAATTATGTTACAGTCAAAACTTGATTTAGGTACAATCAGTTCCATTTAATTGCAACCTCAAGGAAATATGCGAAGAATGTATTGTATGTGGCACTTGTTGCTTTTTTAACTTAAATTTGTCTTGTTAGATCTGGTGCACTTTAGCAAAAAGCAGAACTTAATGACCTGCAGTTAACCGTGTAGTGGATTATGATGCAACATGTAGTTCATGTATTCTGTCATTGGTCACAGGGTTATGGCAACAGAGTAAATTTGGTGGTTCTCATTTTTGGATGTTTTGACTCTCCAGGCTGAAGAGTTCCAGGATGTGGTCACAGAGATGCGAGAGTTCCTTCCTCAGGCTGAGGCTCAGCTGAAGTTCCGAGCTTTGCCAGAGGATGAGATGGTGATCCTGCAATTGATTGAGAAACACGAGGTGAGCAATAGACGGTTGGGCTTTTGTACATGGCACTGCATTGCGTTCTTATTGACCTTGGAATTCTGGCTTAATTTGTAGGCAGTAAATCAGAACACTGGCTCTTTGAACTTGGTTTAGGTTTATGGACTGGGATAGGGATAGGGTTAAAAAAGATACACAAACTTGGGACAGTTACAGGACATTATCATTATCTCTTGTATGAGCTTTCTCTTTGCTAATCCTGCCTGTACTCTAAATCAGGCTGTAGGCAGAAATATCATATAATACTGCACATGAAAGAATCAAATAGTCAGATGTATGCAGTGCCCTTGTCAGGTAGTTTAACTATGCTTTAAGATAAGACTTAGGTTTATGCATGATTGAAAGATAATATCAAGGAACTCTCTTCCAAGAACCTGTGCTAACGGTTAGGGCTGAAAGTTCAACAGAGTGACTTCATTTTACAATAAAATATAATCTTAGTTTCTCATTGTACTATCGCAAGACAGGAAATCCAGAAAAACCCATGTATGTAAGTATTTTAGAGATGTGGGTAAAATCTGGTGTCAGACAGCTGGCGCTATTGCAGATAACAGCTGTTTTAGGATCACCACTCTCAAATGAAAAAAGTGCACCATTCAAGATAAGATAACATGAGATAAGATATGCTTATTCAGCTTTGTGGTCTGAATTATGCACATCTCCAGTGCACTTGTGGTAGCGAGTTTTTGCATCATGTCTCTTGCATTACAACCTCTTGGAAAGGGCTGTGTCTTCCTTTGAAAGATGAATTTGATAAAGAATAGAATGGTTTGGACATCGTGGAAACTTGTCAAACTGAGTGTAGATGCAAAAACAAGCAGTTTGTAGTGCCTAACTTTCCAGTTTGAAAATTGCCTTTTGTTTTCGGTGACATGCTTCTTGTCCATCACCTTGGCTGAAAACTGATTCTGTTGTCCTTTATACCCGTGTCGACAGAAATTCCAAGAAGATTTACGAAACCATCAAGAAAGTGTGGATAAGATTAAATCTTTNTATCACAGATAGAGGAAGTCACAAAGTCATTGGTTCAAAAACAACATCAGTATTTGAGATTGGCAATATTTTCTTCCGAAAAA
Source organism: Ellobium chinense (assembly GCA_033807755.1). Classification (NCBI taxonomy): domain Eukaryota; kingdom Metazoa; phylum Mollusca; class Gastropoda; order Ellobiida; family Ellobiidae; genus Ellobium; species Ellobium chinense. The sequence continues at coordinate 1,388,831 of JAWQUT010000075.1, read as the reverse complement.
TTCACTCTATGATTGTGGTAAGTTACCATCACCTATATACTTTGGATGAGAAAGTACGGGACTCCGTATCTGTAAAAATGTTGCGATTAAGTTGGTGTTGCGACCCACTGGCATCTGCTGCACTCGTATTTTGGAACTGTCTTCTTAGTATAAGATGTTGTAGCCATAGTGTTATTTTTTTTGTTTTGTTTTGTTTAATGCTTTCCAGCTTGTGCTTTGTTTGGATGGTGTTGAATCACCTGAGCCTTAAAAAAATAAAAATGCTATGATTCTTTAGAAATATACTGAATATCAGATGGCAATGTTTGAATTGTTTAGTTGAAATTATGTTACAATCAAAACTTGATTTAGGTACAATCAATTCCATTTAATTGCAACCTCAAGGAAATATGCGAAGAATGTACTGTTATGTGGCACTTGTTGCTTTTTTAACTTAAATTTGTCTTGTTAGATCTGGTGCACTTTAGCAAAAAGCAGAACTTAATGACCTGCAGTTAAGTGTGTAGTGAATTATGATGCGACATGTAGTTCATGTATTCTGTCATTGGTCACAGGGCTATGGCAACTAACAGAGTAAATTTGGTGGTTCTCATTATTGGATGTTTTGACTCTCCAGGCTGAAGAGTTCCAGGATGTGGTCACAGAGATGCGAGAGTTCCTTCCCCAGGCCGAGGCTCAGCTGAAGTTCCGAGCTTTGCCAGAGGATGAGATGGTGATCCTGCAATTGATTGAGAAACATGAGGTGAGCAATAGACGGTTGGGCTTGTGTACGTGGCACTGCATTGCATTCTTATTGACCTTGGAATTCTGGCTAAATTTGTAGGCAGTAAATCAGAACATTCAATACTTGAGCTTGGTTTAAGGTTATGGACAGGGATAGTGTTAGGGTTAAAATAAGATAAACAAACGTGGGACAGTTACAAGACATTATCATTATCTCTTGTGTGAGCCTTCTCTTCTGTGCTACTCCTGCCTATACCCTAAATCAAGCTGTTGGCAGAAATATCATATTATACTGCACATGAAGGAATCAAATAGTCAGATGTATGCAGTGCCACTGTCAGGCAGTTTTACTATGCTTTAAGATAAGGTTTAGGTTTATGCATGATTTAAAGATAATATCAAGGAACTCTCTTCCAGGAGCCTGTGCTAACTGTTAGGGCTGAAAGTTCAGCAGTTACTTCATTTTACAGTAAAATGTAATCTTAGCTTATCATTGTACTGTGGTTAGTCAGGAAATCCAGAAAAGCTCATGTATAAACATGTGTAGGTATCTCAGAGATGTGGGTAAAATCTGGTGTCAGGCAACTGGTGCTATTGCAAATAACAGCTGTTCTAGGATCACCACTCTCAAATGAGAAAAGTGCACTATTCAAGATAAGATAAGATAAGATAAGATGAGATAAGATAAAATATGCTTATTCAGCTTTGTGGTGTGAATTTTCCACATAACTCCAGTGCACTTGTGGTAGTGAGTGTTTGCACTGTGTCTTCTGCATTACAACCTCTTGGAAAGGGCTGTGTCTTCCTTTGAAAGATGAATTTGATAAAGGGTAGAATGGTTTGGACATCGTGGAAACTTGTGAAACTGAGCGTAGATGCAAAAACAAGCAGTTTGTAGTGCCTAACTTTCCAGTTGGCACTTTCCAGTTTGAAAATTGCTTTTCTTTTCGGTGACATGCTTCTTGTCCATCACCTTGACTGAAAACTGATTCTGTTGTCCTTTATACCCTTGTTGACAGAAATTCCAAGAAGATTTACGAAACCATCAAGAAAGTGTGGATAAGATTAAATCTTTAGCGGAGGAGATTTTACTGAGCTGTCATCCCAATGCCGTGAGATTTGTGAAGTATTACCTCACCATAACACAAACAAGATGGGATCAGGTAAGATTTTAACGTATGCATGTGTATGTGTGAGAAGGAGTGAAGAGAGATACTAACAAGTGAAGAAAGAAAGAAAGAAAGAAGGAAAGAAAGAAAGAAAAAGAAAGAAAGAAAGAAAGATAGAAAGAAAGAAAGAGGCTTTTGAGGATGAATTTCAAATAATTACACAAAAAGGTCAAAGAAAGATCTTTTTACACTTTTCTTTTTTTGCATTTTTGGACATGTCCCTTGTTGTAAAGATGGTCCCGACTTGCACAGTTTTTAGTCTTTAACTGATGAAATTTTAATTAAAAAGTCAGAGGAGATGAAATGCGGGTCATTCTATCATTCCCTGTATCCAGTAAAATGCAGCTTGTTACTCTCTTTCACTCGTGATAATGAGTGTCCCATAAAAGGAATAGCTAGTGTAAGAGCTAATGAAAGTACATGAAGACTATAAATAATAAGAATTCATGAATAATCATAATAATTAATAATAATAACGTTATAAACTGTGAGAGAAAATAAATTAACCCAGCATATCAATATTTGAGTAGCCTACCAAATACAGAACACTTATGACTAATTTAAGGAAAAAGGGAGCTAACAGTACTAATAGTAAGAAATACATAAGAAAAGAAATGAAGTGTCAAGTATTACTATTCCATAAGACCTAGTTTTAATATGAAATCACTTCAAACCTACTAATGAACTCCCTGGTGCCCTATCAGGACTGCAAATTAAAAAAAACAACAACTAAAATTCACTCTTTTACACTAAACTGACATATTAGGACAGAATGCAAAGATCCTTCCTCTTTTTGGTCTCTTGGAAAAGTAGCATGAACCCATATGCACCATCTGATAGTAATCTTGTGAGATTTACTTTGTGGAATTATTTTGAAACTCTTTCTCTATATATAACTGAGGCACACTGTTTTCTTTTCCAGCTCTTACAAAGGGCAGCAAACAGAGGTCAGAGGTTACAGGAGGCACTCCGTAACATCCAGGGCAATGCCGCTCTCTTGGAGGAGTTGCTTGCCTGGCTGACTGATGCCCAGGCTCTCCTGGCCACTAAGGAGCGTGACCCAATTCCAGATGACCTGAAAGTGGTCGAGGATTTACTGAAGGAACATTTGGTTAGTATATTAATATTTTTGGGTTTAATACGCTATGATAAAATTTATTCTTCTGTCCACTTGCTACGCTTGATTGCAGCAATAGAATATATACATGTATGTTCTTGATAAGTGCTGGATACGGTGGTCGAATTCTGTAGCCATGTGACAGCTGATCGGCTAGTAGACAACATGTGCAGTGGTCATTATCTGTAACAACAAGAATTAAGATAAAAGTTGATCTCAAATTGCTGCGAGAAGTTGCACATGAAAGCGTGAAAACAGTGCAGTCTTCAGTTTCTTACTGACTTTCAGTTGTGTTAGGTTTTCTCTCAAAGTTATAAAGTTATAACAGTGAAAGGTGGAAACATTCCTTTGTCAGTTTCCTTGAATTTGTACCAAAGGGATAATGAAGAGATATAGTTTTCGCTTACAGAAGAGCAAATAAATCTTGCTATTTGATTTCACTATTTAAAAGTCATCAAATTTGCCTCACAAAAAATAAAGTTTATCTAAAATCATTATCATTTGCCTGTAAAGCCCATATTTGTGTGCAAAAAAAAGTGATTTTATTCTCATTTTCTGTAAAGAAAAATTAATTATTGGTATGGCACCAGTCACTTTATTACCTGATAACTCAGCTTTTTACTCTAGGGACATGAACCTTATATGACTGGCCACAAACATTTACTTCTGACAGTTGGTACGGTCATCAATTCCCCTGTTCTTTATTCAGTGGGTGTCTATCTCTTCCAGCCGCCTCCCCAGAAACAGTCCCTTTGTTCAAATCCCTCTTCACCATCCATTCATCTGTTGAATATTTGAATTTTCCACCACAGGAATTCCATGATGAAGTCACAAGCAAGAATAGTGATGCTGAGAGGTTATCAAAACTTGTCACAACAGAATCAAAAATGGCCGCACAGGGTAAAGGATATGGAAGGTGAGTCTCTCTCTCTCTCTCTCTCTCTCTCTCTCTCTCTCTCTCTCTCTCTTTCTCTCTTTTCTTGGTACACAAAGATTCTGCATATTCTAATGCAGCTGATACTTCCTGACTGTAAGGAGCTAAGTTACGCATTTTATTTAATCACATTCTTTGAGGAAGGAAAATCTTTTGCGATTAAATCAAAATCAGAAATAGGGCTGCTTATTGGCACACTCCATATTATCACCTTTGACACATAATCACAACCTTTCCATGATATTGTGGAGTTCTGAATAAGTGAAGTTGTTTGTCACTGCGGCAGAACTTGAAAATCAGGTGAAAAATTACCTGCAGATAATGGAAACCCATTTGTGATGGGTCAAGACTTCTTGTATAGGGGTTGATCAGCCAGTATGTCCTGGCATTAAAATGAGACAAAATACACCAAATCTAAACATATTATTGTGACTGTGTTTTGAAAATGGCCTAAGTCGGGCATTGGTCATATTTTAATTACAGTACCATGTTCATGAAATCGAGGCTTGTGACATCTTTAAAAGATTGGAATATGCCAGTATGTTCCCACCAAAATTGGAGTTGCAAAGATGCACTTTTTCAGTATGATTTTACAATGACAGAGAGGATTTAATGCAGGGAATTAAGAAACTGGAGGATGTGAGTTCAAATCCTTCTCAAGGCAAATAAAAAAAAAAATCAATAGGACGACACTTCGGAGTTATGACTCAAATGTGGCCCAGTCCTTTTAGAGCTTCCCTTTTGTATTTCTTGCCCCTTCAAAGTCCATAGTGTAGTTTTATTTTTTTATTTTAATTGTTTATGAAGATGTATTGTTTAATCTGTTCGTTTCTGTCCCGCCATTTGTTGCGTGTAATGTGACCACCCGCATACCATCAGTCATGGTCTGGGCATGCACGATAAAAACTTGTAAACTTGTAAAACTTGTTGTGTCAGGAATTCAAGGACCAAAACACAAGTTAGAGGAAATTATATTCCTCTGAAGATCTGTTGGCTTATTGGCCAAGTAAAAGAGTTTCTAATCTACACTAACTTTTTTTAGATCTTTGCCCTAAAAGCATTTCCCTGTGTTCCATGAGAGGTGTGAAATATGACTTAGGCCATTTTCTAAATACAGTGAGAGATGATAATTACAATATTTTCATCTCTCATTCTCCTTCAGCAATATGAAACTCAATGAGTTTGATGGTTACAACCCACGAGTCATTGCCTTGCAAAACAAGTGGAGGACAGTGTGGCACATGTCTGTGGATAGGAAGAAACGATTGCAGGATGCCCATGATACGTTATTGGAGGTAGGCTGTGCTTTAGGGCACATTGCTATAATATGCAGACTGTTGTCTGTGAGCTTTGGTACCACTTTACTGAAAGTGAGAATGAGGTTTTTTATCCTTTTGTATCTCTGTGTTTCACTGCACTGTTCTGGGAAGAGGAGTGAGGAGGAGACAAGATATTGCATATTAGCGCAAGGGCTTCATTGCTGATATATACAGGTCTGCAGAATCTTCTCAAGTTACAAAATATTAAAAGTGTTGAATGTTTTGAGAAGAGAATGCAATTTTGTTGGCCATGAGTATTTTAATGAATGGCATACTCTTTTGTCATTCTCCTTGTCCTTCCATTATCAGTCTATCCTTTCTTTCTTTTTTTTTCATGACATACAGAATCTTTCCAATAGACTGTTGTTTGTTCAAGGATCACAATGGCAGAGGTTGTCTAATCTTTGCAGCATTATAATCTTGTTCTTTTTTATTTTTAGGGTGTCATGGAAGAGGTAGTTGTTAGTTTATGGAATTGTGTCATTTGTTGAAAGAATGAGTTTGTTCTTTGTTATTTACAAAGTTTGCCAGTGGAACCTTTATTACTTTTTGTCTTTGGTTGAACTGAGTTTGAAAGCATTGATTATCCATTAAGAGATATAAAAGTTCCTACTTTATGACATCATGTGGTCTTCCAGGATTGGTGAATTTATTATTTCTTCCTGTGTTTTCTGCTTATAAATTTGGAGTAATTTAATCTTTCAGTGCTGTAGGTGAAGTAAGTTAATCACTGGGGATTGGACAGTTTTCAGATGACATGGAATTATCATATTAAAACTGCACCATTACTAAGAATGTTCTACGACATAAAACGTGGCAGACTTGGACTGGCCTAGTAAATTGCAAGAAATCTTCTTACATAGTTATACTAAGCCATGTGTAAGGAGGCTCATACCACAGTGCGTTGATAGTTCTTGGCTGGTGGGTGGTAGAGGATATCTCTGAATGTCTTCAGTGAGTTTAAACAAAGTTTGGTCAACCAAAAGGGGTTTATTAGAGGGAGGGCTTTGCTTTCAAGTTGGGCAAAATTAATATCATAAACAGTTCCACTTCTTAGACATTTGAAAAGTTATCTCCCTTGCATGTCCTTTGGTCGAGCTTTATATGTTATTTCAAGTCTGTATTTGTTAGTTTTACTTTTAAAATAAGTTGTCTCAGGCCATACAGAATGTTGACAACAATAGTGACTCATCATGGTCGTGTGGTAAGCGTAGAGGATGTTAAATATTCAACTTATATCCTATCAACAGCTGGAAAGCTTCAAGAACTTTGACTTTGATCTGTGGAGACAGCGGTACCTCAAGTGGATTCAGGCTAAAAAGTTCCGTATAACAGATTTCTTCCGTCGCCAAGACAAGGACAGCGATGGATTTCTGGACAGGGAAGAGTTTGTCAGCGGCATGTTGCAGTCAAGTAAGTGTTAGCATTAAGATTAGGGAAGAGAGTAGGTCTAGTGTGGATGCCATAAAGAACCAAGCAACTGTCTTTAGGCTTTGGTTTGACACATTCTGTTACTAACACACAACTAAACTTTAATTGGAAAATAAAACTACTGGTTAGGTACTTCCTGTAGGGTGCGAAAATCTAATTGGAAAAAGCCTCTTTAAGGCATTGAATACAATTTTCTCCTCTATTCACAAGAACTTTCAAAATGGCCAAGATTAATCTATAGATGTGGAGTCACTCAAATTCTTTGCTACTTACAGTGAGGCTTCCAATATGAAATTTCACAGTTTCAGTGTAGAGTTGCAGAGGATCAAGAAATTTGGCTTTCTTTTGCAGACTAGCTCCTTGCAGAAACCGAAACCACTTAGGCCCCTGAGAAAAGCTGCCTACAACAATTTTTTATTTAACAAATTCACTAATGCATTTCATCACTTTTGTGTTGTAGTTATTTGATTATTTGTACACAATCTGTGCAGACAACAGATTTGATGTCCTGCTGTTTATTATTCTGATAATGTAGGGACTTTTGTTTAATGAGGCTTCTGCACCCGTAATGCAGCACTAGTGCTGTTTTTAGCCTGTCAGATGTTTAACTTTGATAGCAGTTGCAAGATTTTTTCTTCTTAGTATGTTTGTGCTGTTGGTAATAATTTTCCCATTTTCCTTTCAGAGTTTCCTACTAATCGTACAGAGCTGAATGCAGTCTTTGATATTTTTGATGGAAGCAACAGGGGCCTTATAGAATACAAGAATTTTGTTGACGCATTGAAATCAGACAGGGTGAGTTCCTGTAGAATTGATAATTAATCATGTGATTTTCAGAAAAATATGAGGTTTTGTGTAAAAGACCTGTAGCCTATAGCATATTATGGAAATGAAATACATACAAATACTTGTTACATTAGAAGGAATTTGGTTAAAGGGGCTCATACAAAATAATAATTATTCATAGTAAAAGGATTATTCATTTTGCAGAAATACTAACAAAAGAACAAAAGAACATATTTCAGGATTTTGTTAATTTAATTATGGATCACTGGTTATGCTTTTAACATTCCTTTTGATGAAGGGTGTGGACAAGAAAAAATTCAAAAGCTGTTGCGGAGTGAATGTAAAATTAAAGAGGAACATAACTCAAGAAATGTTTTCTTGTGATTCAGTTCTGCGTTTTTCCAGCATATTTACATAACATGTACATATTAATAATGCATGTAAATTAAAAACAACACTTTCAAAAATATATTACATACTTAAGTCTGTTGCTCCATCTATCACCTGCTTTTCTTCGCTCTTAGTACATTCACTCACACTTGTTCAATACATGTACTTTTTAACCTGAACTGTCTCACTTACCCTTCTGAATGCAGAGGAGTCGAGCCCAAAATAACAACCGCAAAGCCAAGTCAGACATGGAACTCATTCATGAAGAGATAGAAAAGGAGCTCTCAACTTGCCAGTGTAGACATCCATTCAAAGCCGAATGGATTGATGAAGGAAAATACAGGGTGAGGGTCTGTGGTGGATGAAATTAGGTTCAGAGATGTTTCCAAGTATTTTGTGTCTTTGTCTTCATATTTTGTGAGCGTCTCTCACTTTGCTTGAAAGCAATGAATCATCAGAGCTTCTTGATTTTCAGCCTTTTGTTTTTGTTTTTAGTCTTTCATGTGATAAGGCAGCAGATGAGGGAAATGGGAGAAGAGGATGAAAATTTAAGAGAAAGCTCTGAAGCAAAGTTTGACTCAGCGGTCATTTTAGAGTACGTGTTTCAAGAAAATATTGTCAAGCCCAGATAACTGAAATTCTGCTGGGCCAACTGGTCTTGTTCACGTGGCAGAATTTTGAGGAATATATGACACACTAGAATAGAGAAACGCATTTCAGCTCTGAGAGGTATAATCGAGTGAACTGTGATTTCAAGTTACATGTGTTCAAGATATTCATGATTGATTTTAGATTTAGAGAGATAAATAGGACTTGATAAAACGTGAACAGAGTAAACATTTGTTATTGTCCTAAATTGCATATTTATGATGTGCCATTGCAGGCATTGCTAATATTCTGTAGAGAAATGCCCTCAATGTTGTTTAATTTCTGTTTTTGTAATTATGCAACCTATTTCATTAGTTTGGAGAGAAACAGAAAACTTGCCTGGTGCGGTTCCTGAACCACACGGTCATGGTGCGAGTGGGTGGTGGCTGGGTCACTCTGGAAGAGTTTGTGGATCAGAATGACCCTTGCAAAGGTATGACTTTTCTCTACAATTTGTCACAACTTTTACATGATATGTGCTTTCAGTGTACTATCCGTCAGTGGTGCCATATTTAAAAATGAATTTGAAAGATTTATAAAGCTTTCATATCAACCTCTTTCATGAGCTTAACATGGAAGAAGGAGAGAAATAAATGAGGAAACTCATTTTAAATAATTTTACTGTATCTCAAAAAATGGAGATATATATCTTGCAGCCAATCAAAACAAGACGTGTCATAAAAGGCATGGAAGGTACATAGGGCCATCTTGAATCAAATTTTTGCTTATTGCAGAAATATAGATAGATATCATTTCTATACACAAAATCATTGAATATAATAGGCATATGTAGTCAGAAATTATAGATAAACTTGGAACTTTTATGAGGTATAGAAAATAAATTACGTGACGTAAAATTATTCTTTAGTCATGATTTTCTCAAGATTTTGTTAAATCAGTGCATGAGGTGACCTCCTGCTACTTTCAGACATGATCTCTTGGGTCAGAATAATGCAGGTTAAAAACTTTTTAAACTTAATGAAGGTACATACATCGTATCAAACTAATACTTCATTTTGCCAAACGCAACTTAATCCTCTTTTTGACGAGCTGCAAGACATTTCTTTTAGATTTAAGATTTTCTGCAGTGGCATTTCTGTTGTTTGTGATGATGTTGTTTGTACATGATATAACTTTTTATCATTTCTACATATTACTTGCATCAATGTCATGTATGATGATCATCACCCCCACCCCTTCCCTTCCTCTTCTAAAATGAGTGGGCACCACAATGTTTATATTCTAAAGGCTAGTGACAGCAGTACAGCAGTCAGCACGAACTGAATACTCTGAGTCACTTCTAGTCAGAGAATTGCAGTGCGTTGTTTAAAAGCATTGTTTCCTTGTAGATATCTTAAGAGTTCTTGAATAGCTTAAATTAGTTGGCCTTGTGGAGGACTTCTGGTAGATGACCAGGGTGGATGCATTTGTTAGTAGTTAAGAAGGAAAGAAGAGAAATCCATTGACATACACCATATCAGGGGCAGTAGTGCCTGTTGAAGGACTACCTACAACACAACAAATCATGACTTGTGTTTAGTGGATACATAAGAAACCATTGCACGGACAATATAAGCTGTTAAAAGGCAACAAAGGGCTTTAAGTGACATTTAAGAAAACTGTATGGCCCAGGGATATCATAAATACTGACGTTTGAGTTCTTCTCATACCAAGGAAACAAAATATCTTGAAGAAGAGCTGGATGGCTTCCATTCAAACTTTATTTGGAAATAAATTCTTATCCCTCAACTTTATTTGAGTGGTCATTTAAAAACAGGATCTACCTAAGTTTGGTAGGGTTAGTCACATCTTAATGTAATGAGCTCAGCTCTAGTGGTATTGATGTAATCTGTAGTTGATTGTGTTCAATACCTTTATCTAGGTTCCCTTTATTATATGTGTAGACAATATGCTGTCCCCACATACTTCAGCAGACAGTAGTGATATTGGCAGTGATAGTGGCAGCAGCAGCAATTATAATGACACCAGCTGAAAGACTGCCACTGTCATTGAAAGCAGTAACTACAACATTGACAGCTACAGTAACTGCAACAACCAACAACAATAACAACAAGTGTGGTTTAACAACAACTTTTGGGTCTTAGATTAATGCTGTTACTGACTTCCTGTCTTGGGCCTTTATGTTTAAGACATTTCAGTATGAAGTCCATTTGTCCAGACTCTCTGTTAATCATAATGTTATTATTGCTGTGCTGTGACTAACTAAATTTTTCTGCATTCAGAGAGTGGCAATATTTGTTTATAATGTTGTAATGACTGTGTTTGTAATCAAATGTTTCTCTCTGCATGCCATAAATGGATCGTTTTGACCATGTAAGCATTTGCTAATCATGAACCCCATGTAACTGACAGCTGTGAAGAAAAGGACCCTGAAGATGACTTGACCGCAGATAGTTAATGTATAATGATGAGAAGTTGAACTGATCAGATATGGTACAGCCAACCTACGACATTTGGGAAAACAATGTTTGGCATTGGGGTTTGGTGGGCAGAGAAGGACAGGCACAGGGACCAGTGCTATGACTAACAAAACACAATAAAAGTGGGAGCTGCTCATTGAAAAGCAGACTACTTAGGTAAAGTTGAACTTTCTAAGCTGTTGTGTTGACAGTTTAAGCCTTTAAAGAAATCAAGAAACTTGAAATTATTCTTTTTTAAAACCTGTATGTGGTTGCCAGCCATAAAAGATGCTGTCCTGATCTCACAAATGGAGCAGTGCAGAGTACAGAATACTTAAATGGTATGACTATGTTGAGAAAGAGTGATTTAGCTCATTACAATCATAATTGTTCACTTGCTTGGATTTAATGCTGACACCGGATTACTTTGTACAGTCAACACTTCTCATCCCAACTCTTTATAAATACAAGGCATATGATTTGATGAAAAGAGGTTGTAATTATCCAGTGGTTCTTACTGCATCCCAATCAACTTACATACATGTAGTTAAAACATGTTGCAATTATAGAAGGCAGTTCTGGTTAAGCAGATCACCATAACATGAAGTTGACTGTTTAATTTGATAGAACCATCAGCAGATGTTCATCATCCATGCAGAAGATCAGATTTTGAAATTCTGGTTTCTTGCTGCAGTTGGTCATGCCAAGGTCCTTTTCATTTCCCAGCTGTCTGTAGATAATCCTTTTCATTTTTTCCTTTTATACAGTTAGTACATATCATCATGCTCATTCCACATTTTCCTAAGTCATTTTTTAAAATGATTTGAATTGTTTATATTACTGTGATCTTCCATTTATCTTCTGTTTCCTGTTAAAACAAATGTAGAGTTTTTGACTGATTACTATATCCCAATTTTACAGGCTACCACATCTGCCTCATTGTTTTGCTTTGAGCAACATGTTGAGATAAGATAAGATAAGATAAGATAAGATAAGATGAGATAAACTTTATTGATCCATGCATGGAAATTTGTTGAGGGGACTAAATTTCTCAAAACCTCAAAAACTGACTTAGGCAAATGTGGAATGAGTGTGAAGATGTATTTCATGTCACCTGTGCAGTTTATCTGTTATCACCACTTTCTTTAAAGAGATCTTATGCTGTTTGATCTCACAATCTTTATTGTTTTTAACTGTGTGTTTGCTTTCCTGACTTAAGTTGCAATGCTTGAGGACAACCTTCTCCTTTGCAAAAAAAAAAAAATACTAAAAGGGTCCACAGAATTTTTATTTGCTTCATAATTAAGGGACTTTTAAGCCAGTTTAAGCTTAATGGGAGTAATGTTTTTGTTTCCTAACAATGGGATAGATTCAAGAGGGATTGAGTAGTTACTGGCCTCTGTAAGATGATGCAGTTTTAAAGATCTTAGTTTTTTATTGGCATGAGGAAAATATTTGAGGAAGTGATTGGAAATTTGCTTATCAGGATGGGAAGTGGTGGAAAATTCATTTGCACACTTTTTTAATGTCCAGTGCAAAGTGATAGATTGTTTTATGGCTTTGTTGAACATGACAGAACAGTTTGCAGTGATGATTTCTTAAGTACTTTACTAGTAGACTAAATGCTGTCTCTTTTATACTTTCATGTAGAAAAGATGGAGACAAATATTCAAGGAATGACTTCAGACCATAAATAGCATATCTTTCTTGTATAACCCTTGTATATTTTTATTAATCCGTTCTTGTTATTTTAACCTGTAATAACATATTCTCTTGTATTTTCTCTCCTTCCTTCTCCCCATCCCCCATCCTCCTCTTGAATTTCTCCAATAACCTATAACCTCCCTTTATCTGACAACCAAAAACAAAAATCCTTATACTCTAATGAATAATTCAATTTTCTGTTAATGAACCTCCAAACTTTGGTTTTCCTTAAAATTCTCTGTTCGCATTATAAAAAAACTTACACCATGCATGCATATTATTCTCTCAATCATATCAAAACCTGTTAAAAAAACCCACTGTTATGAATACATTTTACCCACTCCTATTAAAAAAAATCTTCAATCCCAAACTTCTCAAAAATAATCCCCCCCCCCCTTTCTTATATCATGCACATAAATACAAAAATTACCACCCATAAACCATCCCCTCCTGCCATGACTTGTGCCCTCGGCCCTGATCCATGCCTTTGACCCTGACCTATGCCCTTGACCCATGTCCACGCCCTTGACCCTGTCATAACAACAGCTAAAGGACGCACTAACATAGAGCTTCGCGACACCCTAAATCTCCCAGATGGAGCCTCGCCCCACAGTGTGCACACAACACGGCGTGGTAGTGCTGGAGGACGCACCTCACCCTTCCCAACTGGTGTGCGGCGACGACAGAACGACACTGGCTACGCCTCTTCAAACTCATCAGGTACTGCACAAAACCATGAGGACAGATATTATCCGACATCGCCTTTATCACCATCTTCGTCCACATCATCCATGTCGATGATGTCCCCTATTGCGGTTGCCATGGCCTCGCCCAAGGCCCGCAACCAATCTGCATCCCACAGATACAGTTACCATGGTGATTTGTCGTGGAGTGGTGCACAGAGTGAAGGCACACAGAGTGGAGGTGCACAGAGTGGAGGTATACCGTGGTCACCTTGGCGTGTAGCGAGTTTGACTCTCGCCCTAACCATAACCGAGAACTATGAACCCCTGCCTGCCTTTCAAAGATAGTGAAATGACTTGTATGTAGAGCTACATACCTGGCTGGGCCTTTGGTTTAGGTTGAAATTACATGCACCTTGAAAGATAGTCTCTCCTATTTTTTATTGTTCCCTTCCTTTCCGATTAGAGCCTGAGAGCCGGTCAGTATTTATGAATCTTTCCTACCAGGACGTTAATGATGTTTTTATCATGTTACTTTCTTCCTCTGTCAGTTGCCATGAATATATACATTTGTCTATCCTTTAGGGGGTAAGGTCCCAGATTTCCCATGTGTTATATTATCTGCAAAGTCCTACCTCAAAAGCACTGGCCTTTGAGAGATTGGGTCCCTGATTTCCAAAAAGAACATCCAAGTGTGTTAAACTATTAGTGAAGTCCTATCTTGGAAGCCCTGGTCCAGTTAAGTCCCGGGGGTGAAATGTTAAACCTCTCCCAACAATGCGTCGATTATGAGGTTTGTTTTTGCTGTCATATTTTAATGCTAACAAATATGCCAGATACTGTAATGGGGACTTTTACAATAATATTGTTATAGTCTGACTCTACACACAAATCAGAAAGAAACTCTAATCCCCAAAACAGTTGTGAGCCTCAGAAATATCAGGAATGCAACATAGCTGTTCTGCAGTTTAGTGCTGCATTGTGTGATCCTCAGTTGGAGCAGAGCTATGAAATACAAGAGCCTTAGTATTTCCATCATCTCCAACTAAACTTGCTGATTTTAACTGATATGATGAAGATGATTTGATGTCTAGCTTATTTTTCACATGGAGGTGAATTGCTGTAATTCAGAGTTCATGTTAAGCGAAAGTCAGGGCAAGGCATTTGATGTCATACCCATAAAACATAGAAGAAAATAGATATAGCCCTTAGCACCAACAACACCTCAACCAAAAATTTACATTGAAGGAGCTCATTTTTTGTAGTCTCATCTTTCTATTCCCCCATGGATCAATTCCAGTCAGGATCCAAAAGGTGCTCGTTAAACAAGTCAGTTCATCTGGCAGGCAGGGGTTTTGTGCGTGCACTCTCTTACCGCTCTCGCTGCTAGTGTCACTTCCACTATTACTAATTATATTCATACCGCAGACACTGTGTAAGAAGCTGTACCATATTGCACAGACCAAATACAAGTGTTATGCGTATGTATGTATAAGTATGATCAGTGTACAAGTAGAAAATTTATATGAGATTCTGAATGGCTTGCTTGAGATGATGACAGCTCAGAATGCTGAATTTGCATGTAATCTTGTATACAGATATACGCTGCATGAAATTATTAGAGTAGAAAGACGTATGCTATGTATATAATTCAATATAATGCAATGTAATATTTTATCTTTGTCACAAAAGTTTGGCCAGTTCCAATTACATACTTTCTGCTTGATTTGCTCAGAGTTTAATATAATAATGAGGTCCATCTTTGAACTTACCT
This sequence comes from Ellobium chinense, assembly GCA_033807755.1. Classification (NCBI taxonomy): domain Eukaryota; kingdom Metazoa; phylum Mollusca; class Gastropoda; order Ellobiida; family Ellobiidae; genus Ellobium; species Ellobium chinense. The sequence goes on along the minus strand of JAWQUT010000075.1, from coordinate 1,373,733 downwards.
TCAGTTTAAGCAAGAATGGCCTTAGTTCGCGTAAAAGATCACGTTATTTTTTTTTTTTTACAATATAGGTTTGTTCTAATATCAGGACATTTATAATACACAAAAGTTCAGCATTGATGTGTCAGATTCAGAAACCGTTTGACCAGTCTAAACATACACTAATGCAAGATCTCATTGGTTTCAAAGCATTCACCACTTAACAAAAACCAGTACATAAACTTTTCCACAATCTTATTTATGTTTAACAGTAAACAAAACCACAAAACATTTTCACAAACAAAAAATCCGGACTGTCAAGAAAATTCCTTGTAAATAGAAATCCGTATCAATAAAGAAGAACAGTTGCGGACATAGCAGTTGCTCATTTTGAAGGCTATCTCATTTAGCAAAGTAGTCTTAACTATATCTGTCCAACTAGACAATAAAACTTGGGGCCATATGTATATTGCATATGTTAATTAATGCATTGAGGTAACTATGGGAACCTCCCAAAACATACTTAATGCAATGCATTAATTTATGCAAGTAATATGCATAATATGGCCACAAGTTTCAGGAGGCGTCCTATCTGAAGGCTCCGCTTTATGGCATAGTAAGCTTTGTATAAGGAACAAAGCAGTGGGTAATTAGAATGGAGGGGGGAAGGGGAGGGGCATGCTAAAGAGAGGTTTTCCTTTAAGGCATAGTTAGGTTAATAGGGCTCCATGGAATACTTGATACATTTGTGAGATAGATCCATTGTACTTTAATTGAGAGGGTTTCCGACCTCATCAGCCTATATTCATTTTGTCCAAGGCATAATCAACATTACTTAATAGACAGTTATCTGTAGTAGAAGATATGCTTTACTTGAGTAGATATAATAACAGTAATGGAAGCAAATTATGAATTGCATTGTATCAAAGGCTTTTTATCACATACACAGTAACATTCTACAGACATAATCATGACTTCACCAGTCAGTATATAAATGTTTTGCCAAACAAGCTTTCAAGACCATATTACTGTGCACACAATATATACAGTATTACAGTAGCAATAAGTTAAATATCTCAGCTCTGTAAAGGAGCTGTCAGTTTCTAATAAAATCTTGCATAACCCTAAACTCTTTGTTGTCATAACAATACAATATATAGACTAGCACTGAAACAGAATGTTTGCATAACCAACTCTGTTAACACAGATTTAATTGACATATTATATATATTATCAACTATTGATGTTTAAAAATAGGAGTTATAAATAACAGGGATGGCAGAATGTGAAAAGTTTTTGGAAAAATGAGATCTGAAAAAAATGTATTTTAACAACCAAACAAGTAGAAAAGATGATGAAGCAACTTCCATATTCAAAAGCGACCGGTATTTGACATTGTTGTCAGAAAATTTTGCTATAGGCTGCTACCCTCTCTGAAATAAGGCTAATCTTTTGTGGAGGATTTTGCGAACAAGCACATGTATATTATCTAGGGATTATGATTTGAAATGTATTACTACTGTACTAAGGTAAGTGCCATAAAATTGTCTGACATTGATATGTACACATGATTGAAAGATATGACAGTATTGACATACTATTGTGAATCATGATTGCTGTGTGTCAAACAAGAAGTTTTACCACACTTTTGCTGAGTGCTCTAACATCAAACACTATCTTCTAGTACAAACAAGTCTCAACTGATGAAGATCTCTAGTCTTCTTCTGAGTCTTGATCTTTCAACATGTCAAGTTATTAACCCAGTCCCTTTGTTCATGATAATCCATGATGGTTGAGATTTCTGCTATGTCCTCTTTGTGACAGCAGCATAAACATTTTGAATGAATTGTGGTCAAGTTGCCAGTTCTACATTTCATTATTTTGGCATTCTATAATCTGTACAAAGCTTGTTTTCATCTGATTAATAGTCTTACCATAATACATCACACCATTTCACATGTGTCACAAACAGTCCACAAGAGTCAATAAGGTTTTATTGCTTCTCAAGTAAGTTTTCCAGAAACATGTTTTGTTGCTCTTCGGCAAAGGAAAAAGATGTGATTTTGTGGCATGCATGTGTTAGAAGAATATTGCATGATCAGTTGTTCGCCAGATGAAAAATGAAAAATAAAAACAGTGCTGAAAATTTACATCTCTGCATGCCTGATTGGATTTTAGAGGGATTGGGTTAAGACTATGGCTTCTGACTTTCTCTTCTTGAGCCTTGGCCTTTATTTGTCTGGCTGTTTTTCCCCTCTTGGATTCTGTTGACCATCTTGCTGTTGTCTCTGGCAGTGCTAGTTTAGTTTTTCTCACCCTGCTAAGACTAACCAGCACTTTTTTTTTGCACCTCTTTCAAAACACTTACCCCCTAGCAGGCAGTAACGACTCCTCGCTGAGACGAAGTAGGATCACCTCATCTATGGTAAATTTAGCCAGCTCGGGGTCCAATCAGAGCACGCCTTTGGGTCGCAGTTCGGATGCCTTTGGTATGTGTATAAAATGTAATCGCTAGCATAATTATTTATATTCAGTGAGGAGAAACAGATGGGGTACCCATCACAACACATTGTATCTCTATAGCCAGCTTTTTTGTGTATAATTTTTTGTTCAAATTCTAAATTAAAAGATTAATATCAAAGATAAAGTTTGTTTCATCATTCTCTAATAATTTAACCTTTCAGTTACATTTTGGATATTGTGTTTGATCTCCATCTTTGCATGGACTGAGAAGGACAAAAAAAAAAAAGGACTCGGCACATAACACGAGGCTTCATGCAATCTTATTTTATTCCTAGGAAAGCTGTTATGTCATAAGAAACAAATGAGGAACAAAAATGTCAAAGATGACAGCAAAGTATGCCTCTAATGAGAATTATGTCTACGCCCTTTCAGAGCTTTAAGACTAATCAGATTTTGCCAGTCCTCGTCGACAAAAAACAGCCTTACTTTCATGATCAGCCTAATGTTTTGGTTTTTTTTTTTGACAAAACTTCTGACTTTAACTCTCTGTGATTGATTTTCACATGTAACCAGACTTCATTCATAACATGACAATTTCAAACCTCTTTTATTACATATTTGTTTACCATTAGAGCCATGAATTTGACTGGAATGGTCGGGTCAAATCTTTTAAAATGTCATCATATATAGAAAATTTCAAAGAAAAAATTGGATTTTAAACTTTCATGAAATAATTAAGCTGAGACCAACATTTTGATGATTGTATCAAAAAGGGTTTGGTTCCTGGAATAGGTAATGAAACCATTTGTATCTCATTTGCCCAGGAAAAGGGAAATTAAACAAAATGTCATGATGAAAAATGATACAGTGGTGGTAGTTGTTTTATGCTCAATTTGAAAATATTTTCATTAGTGTGAAAAGTAGATCTGAAGCAGGTAAGTGCAAGATGTGGGTGGATAAAAATTAATATCTTACATGATATTTTCATAGTGCATGCTGTTGCTACAAATAAAACATTACATGTAACTTGTATCAGCTGGGCTAAGAAGTTTTTCATTAGAAATGTATAGTAATACCTCAGAATGTGAACTTGAAATCTTGCTGGTGCAGTCAGAAAAATTTTGCTATTTTGAAAAACTATGTTACTGTGATTTATTTTTTTCTTTTGAGCATTTTCATCATCCTGTTAAAATTAGGAATTTACTGGGGTACTTTTCCATTGTTCCTACTGAGTTGTTTGGTTTCTTGAAAGTTCAGTGTTATATATGTACATTTTATTTAATTTTCCTTTTGTTTTCCCAAACCTGCTGCCCCAGGCTCTACAGGAAATCTGAACCGCACAAAACGTCTCAGCAATTCCTCATCGAACATATCAGGTCGGAAAACCCCAACCCCAACATCATCGTCAACGGCCTCAAATAGACGATCACATATCTTCACCCCTCGTGCTACCACCCCCACAGTGGCTTTTGGATCCTCTGTGAGATCGCGGCCCACAACACCCACATTTTCACCCCACACACCATCCACGCCTCAAAGACCAGGCAGTGCCACACCCACTAGGGGATTAGACTCTGCCTCATCATCAGGAGGACCGCCCCGGCAGCGAAGATTACCCAGCACCCCAAGAACCCCGACCACACCCACAAACCCTTCGTCACGAGGCTTCAGATAGTTCTGTGTATGTATAAAATTTGTGTGCGTGTACAAGCTGAGGTCTTGAATTTAAATTTTTTACAGATATTTGACACTTTGATTATGGAGGAAGTCTTTTTATTTCTTCAGCTTTTTAGAGTTAGGTTCTGCTGGAACAGAAGCCATTAAAACCTACTCATATTCAAAATATGTTGCTTCTTATGCATCTCATGGAGATTGTAATATACATTTCATTGTGTGAAGCAAACCATGCCAGCAAGAAAGAGTCCTAGAGCAGTTATTGCAGAGAAGCAGTTTGGTGTCTGCAAGAGTAGCTCAGACCAGTTGGGTTAGTTTTTAGCTTCAGAGCTCATCGAAACTTGTTGTGCCTTACAAAAGATCTTAAAAGACTTGAGTTATTTTATGTTACCCAATAACAGTGACAGCTGAGAAATTTACTGATTAAATTTTTCTTGGTGCTGATGCAGTTAGGAGATTGTTTGATTGGAATGAGTTGTTTTGGCTCACTCCCCAATGGAATATGTTGTCGAAATGTCTTCAGTTTTTCGTTGGGTAATATAAACTATTCTCATTAGCCAAGACAAAGATAAGGAGAAGTGATGTGTGAAATATAAAAGGGGAAAACATTTTTTTTTTCTTGATGTTATCAACATTGTGATCAAAACATGAATGTGGATTATAAAAATGTTATCACTTTTGTGTTTTAATCATAATGCAGATGAAATAATGGCTGAAGAAATGGGATTGCTGAGAATGGGACCTGATAGCTTTGTGTTTGTGGCCAAATGAAGCTTTAGAATGGATACACAGAGGAATACTTGTGTGTCTTGGAACTGGAAGTATACAGAGGGATCCACTTAAGCTAGCTGTCTGGAATTGAAAGTAACCTAATAAAGTTGAGCCATTTTAACCTATTTATGGATATGCTTTGATATTACAGGGTTTAACTAATCCCTTGGACAAAGACCCTCTAGAAGTAAAATTTGTCTTGTATTTATGGCCTCATAAATTAGCTTATGTGATGAAGTTAAGCAAGGAGTAGATGGGCAAGACCTAGATATGACATTTTTGTAACCATGCAGTTTACTACATTGTTTGGCCTCATAGTGGAATCTGGATAATAAGTAATGTCCTTGTGCATGGAATAAGCATTCTTGCAGACATGTTAACAACTGTCAGATCACCAGTCATGATCAATGAAAAATGGCTTGAAACAGCAAAATACTAGAAATTGCCATGTGAGATGTCTGGTCTACATCCAACTCCGTGTGCTATTGTCATGTCTCCTCAGTCAGACAAAATCTGACATGGGTGTTTGCCAGATTGAATGTCCAACGGTACTTTGAACATTGTCCACATGTCTGTACATGTTATTGATTGAAGTGTACTGATCATTTGAGGTTCATCTCATTACTTAAATAAAAGACTAATAATAGTTCCAAGCATGTGAAACTCGATTCGATAACAAGGTGTACATAGTACATGAATACTTATTTTTGAGATTTCTCTGTATGCCATTGAAGTGAGTTTAAGTGGATTCCCTGTGTGAAATAGACATAAGTTAAGTTGTGAAATGTTTTTGTTGTTTGCCTGGCCTCTCAGAATTTGGACAACGGAGTAATTGTATGTTGTTTTAAAATAAGCTTGGAGAAGTGAGAGATGAGGTTTTATTTTTGACAAGATGAGTGTTTGTTTTTAAATTTTTTTTTTTTATTTGCAAAGACATGTCTTACAAAAATATTTATGTAAATTCACATGCTTTTTATTACGATGATTGTACATCATTGTAGAAGGGGAAAGGATTGTAGATAATGCCTCAGCTAAAGGAATATGTATACATTGTATCGTTCTCACAACATAGGAATGGTTGTCTGTATAGTTCATCCTGTCATATCCTCTCTTTACATGTGATGAGAAAAGTTCATATTATGTATTATTAGTTGTTTGTACACAATATACATTAATAAGTATGCTTGTAATTCACAGGAGTTATTCTTCTGCACATTAGGTGCATGAAAGAAAAGAAACTTAAACTAGTTGTGAGATCTGTTAAAGGCAAAGACTCCATAGAGAGAATAAAATCAGTTGAATCTGGCATGCAAAATCTCATCGGACTGGTTTGTTTGTTACCTCTGTTTTTCATGTTAAGAGTCAAATACCCGAGTGTTAAAAGTATCAAAATATATATTTTTGTGATCTGTTCTCAAGATCTTTTTCACTATTACTCCCCGGGTATGATATCTAGTGATACTACTGAAGCATGTTTCAAAAACTGATAAAAATGATATTAGGTATTTAATGAGGCACAGCTTGAAAGAGTTGCAATAACAGGTGACGTGAGGGGGTTTGAGAACTGTCAAGACAAACTGGAATATTTTCAAGCACCATTGACAAGTGTTCAATTTTCATATGATGCACACAACATGGTTTAAGTTATATCTTATCAAAGGATTAGTCTCTTACGTTGTTCTCAGGAAAGAATCAGTTACATTCGAACATGTTTGTGAATAAACTTGTTAAACTTGCTGTTATGAAAATTATTAATGTGAAAGACTACTTCTCAAATTTTGATGGTTTGTTACAGTCTTTATTATACTTTGTCACTATGGTTAACCTAGGAAAAAAAAAAGAACAAAAACATGCTTGTTATGTTTCTAATCTCTCCTACCACCCCATTTTCAGCATATTATTAATTATAAATCAACCCTCATGCAAGTGACCCTCACTCCTGAATAATTCAAGGTCAGACATAAGTTCACTATTCATTGTTAAGCAATTGCATTATCCTTCATGACAGTCTTCTTTGCGCTGCTAAGTGCAGGTCTGAGGTAGGTGACTTTATGGTTAATCCGAAATATGCTCAGTATGAAATGATTTAGCAGGGCTCAATGAATTTCCATCAAACGTGTTCGAGTGTACCTTCTTTTGGTTCTGTTAGTTATCGTGTCCATGAGAAAAGGTAAATAATTTTATAGGTTGGCACAAAACCATTTTGTTTTTGTATTGTGGTTCTGGCACTAAATAAAATGCTTGTGGAGAACCAACAGAAAAAATACTAAAACCGTACTCTTATTCGTAGTACATAGCTTTTGATTCCAGTGAGAGGCACATATTGTTGTCTCCTGAATTACAATCATGTCTATCGATCTCTTGACATTGTTTCTTTTAGTTGAAATGCCACCTCAGTTTAGCAGTTGATGTAATAATATGCAGTGGAGGTTGTGATTTTATTTTTAATGGATCTTGCCTTACTTGAGATCAACAAAAAGAAGTTAGTGATGTCCGACACATTGGAAGTCAGTTGATTTAAAAAAAAACAACGCATTGTTTGAAAGATTTCCTAAGTCCTGCCAAGTTTCCTATATACATATATATATATACCCTTTGTAAGCTCACTCTGTTTTATATGAAAGAGAAATAGTTTGAATACTATTTGTCTAAAACCTTTAAGTTGTCTGTAACTGACTTCCACTAGATTCCAGTGCTATACTTGTTCTTTTGTTGTGAGTTTTAGAAACGAAAATATTTTTACAAAACTGAACATTCCCGTTTTTTCTATATGTGCGTCAGTTTTTTTTTACTGATTATGAAACATTCCATTTTAGCTCACATGGAAAACATTCCACTATTCAGTGCTGCTAGCCTTCACTAAGTGAATCTTTTTTTTTTTTTTCTAGCCATGAAATAGTTCCAGTAGGCACTAGCTTAAAGACCAGTGATGCTTATAAACGAATATTATGTGAATACTTTGTCCACCAAAAAAGCAATAACAAGCAGTGAACGCAACGAAGAAGTTCAGATGCATGTTTTCTAAACAGTTCCCAGAGCAGTCTTTCCACCACTTATCCGCAATCCCGTGACAGCAATCATTTATGACTCTATAGAATCTGTCTTTGACAGTCTACAGTAACAGTGCTAGTTGGATCCGTATGTTTTTAAATAGCCTATTCCATGAAGACCATGACTAAATAAAGAGAAATGCTAGGAATGGGATTATGGGCTGCTTAAGCTTCAAATTCAGGGGCATCCTTGGATGGAATGAGATTTCTGAGATAACAAGGAAGACTAGCAGCACTGAATATAATAATGTAATTTATTCATGTGACTTGTATTTCCAGTGAAGAATAGTTGTTTCCAATAATGAATAATTTTGTATATTACTGATGGCCATTATTGAGAGCTTGAAGGATGCAGGTTGTACGACTGGATAAATTTGGAAGTGAGGAATTTTGGCACTTTTTGTCCCTCTATGAATATTTGACATTGCAAATGCTTTTGTCTCATGATGAATTTCAACCCCAGAATTGTCTCAAAACACTGATAATGAATATCCTGAATTTTTTATGAAATGACATTTGTTAATGTTCCTATATCTGCATATCATTATCTTACACAATATTCTAATGGGCAGTTGAGGTCACTTTGTGCATACTCTAAACTGTTTATAATGCATACAGCAAGAAATTTAGATCAGTGCCTATTTATAAACTTTGTTTCATGAGAAAGTAATCAAACTGTAGCCTCATTCTTCTCGGTAAGGCACCTTTTGTTATGTTGCTTTCCCTTTTTTAGTATCAGCCTAGGCCTTCATACTGAAAGTGAAAGCTGTGTAAGTTTTATGCACATTATTTTAGGTTGAATGTGGTGTGCAAGGTTTGCTTGATGTGGTTTTGACTTTCAGAGATTGTTCTTAACTTTTTGAGAACCAAGATGCCTAAAATTTCAAGGAAACTGGTTAATGTAAGATTTCTAAAACTTTATCCATATATTTCAAAATTTCCTTTGCATATAGGCCTACAGGTTGTTTTTTTTTTATTTTCAGAAACTTCAGATAGATTTTTAATTTGCATGTTGCAAATATGACATCATACAAGTCCATCATGGCAGTTGAGAAAATCATTATCGCCTATGGAGAAGATCCATTCTATGAATGTACAAAATTATGAGAAATACAAAGAATTTCCTGCTTGAGAAAAGAAATTGAGACTCAAGGCCAGTCTCTGTGATTGGGTCACTAGCTTTTAACAGAAAATGCCACAGTGATACCATTATAAAGCCACTGAAAATGAAAAGTAAAAAAGTCACATAATTTTTTGAAACATGGCATCTAGTGATGTTAGACTCCACTTAGCAAAATCTCTTGAAATTGCTGAGCATTAGTGAGTAACTTGTACTCTCCAAAACGTCTGTTTCAAGAATGGGCAACCCTCTAGAACTTGCCACTGGATAGTGATTTCACATTGTGCTTTCTGAATCACTTGTGAAATCACAGGCCCAGCTGCATACAAGGTGCTCCTATTCCTTTTGTTCCCTTGAGTGGTCCTTACCAGTCAAAACAGCTTTGGGACTCTAGAATAACTGGATTTAAACTTAGTTTTTGTTGCCAAATTCAATTACAAAAGGATTACTTTACACAAAAAAATCAAGAGTTTTAGGCTGTCTAAATGCGCATTTTGCACTGCAATATGTAGGGGTCAAGAGCAAAAAAATTAAGCAAATATCCAACATTTCATTTTTTTTTCCTGGCGTAAATGGATTTAAGAACTGTGTTATTCTAGAGTCATGAAGCTGAGTCTAAGGTTGCCCAAATTTGGAACAGTAACATAGGTAAGTGCAGGCTAGATCATTTTGTTAAGAAGAGGATGTGTTTTATCATGAGTGAATCTTCATACTCATCAAGACTTGTGGTCTGCAGTCTCATTGTGTATCACCTTGTATAAGTTATAATGTAGTCCAGTAAGTTATTTATTTTAGTGTTTGACTCCCATGGTTCATGCACCCTTATGGAATTCCAGGAGCTTTTGGAATTTATTCTGAAGACAAAATTTACTGAAATTTATTCCTTGCTAGTTCCTGGATAAAAGAAAAAAATAAGTGTCTGCAAGTTTTTGTGGTTCATACTGCTGACAATAAGTGACATTGTCACAAAACTCATCCAGTGGGTGCAAGTGTGCTTCTTGGAAAATACTGAAATCTGGAATTCCTTCTGGAAATTTCCAAAGTGGGGCATGAACCCAGTATCCCTCACCATAGGTTGCTCTTAGCTTTAGGTAATATATTATGTTAAAGAGAAACCAGAATTTATGGATGATTTGAGAGTGAAAGAGTTCAATTTTAATATGCTCTAAAGTCGTATTCTTTGGGATTGTATTTTTTTTTTGTTTTTGTTTCCCTCTCAACTTTTAGTGGCAGATTTTAAGTTATTCTGTCTTATCCAAGGACCAATGTTAACTCCTAAATTTATACATTTATCAGCTTTTCACACCAGTGCATGTCTATGCAAAGCAATACATACCATATCATATACTGTAATAAAAATCATATTATGTTCACATTTTGAGTCTTCCTTTCTGAGCTTATAAGTGTGTGTAAATGAATAGTTAGCAGAGTGCACCAAGTTGGATTTTGATATTGCTGCTGGGTTTCAGATACAGTGGAACCCTGATATAAAGAATGCCTTGGTGCATGGACAGTGTACTCTTACCATAGAGGTACATACTTAATGGACAACGCTGGTCCACTTGAGAAATAAAATGATAGAATTAGTAATGAATCCATGTGTGTGCAATTGAAGAGTTTTTCCAAAACTCAGTAATTGCATTTTCGTTGAAAAATGAGTTGGTGGTGTATTCAAAGATGCAGTTCTGTACTATGTATTCAAAACATAATTGAGCTCAAAATCTGCACTCCTTCAAATTTTACATCATTAAACAGTAAACAAATAATGGGAAGAGCAATTACCTTAATATTATGTCCCTTTATTTAAAAAATATTCAGAGACCACATGCTGAGTTTTGGAAAATCGTTCTTCAATTCAAACTTAATAAAAGAGTATTTTATACTGAGGTATCAATGTACACTGTACTATGCTGTGGGACAAACTCTGTGCAACTGAATGATGGAACATACAGTAGAAATCTTGATATGAAATTGAAAGGACTGGCCAAATTGTTGCAGTTAAAGAAGTTTTGTATTATTTATTTATAGGATATATATTTGAGTATATCTGGGGCAGGGTTGCATGTACAGGAGCTGAAATTTGCTATGGAATAAAATGAAGTGGTAGCAGATCTAAAAAGGCTTTGTAAGAGACATGTTTTTAGGATTTATGCAAGTAGCATAATATATTGGGATTTGCAAAACACTATTTAACATCACTAGTTTCATAATGAACATGTACAAGCATCTAGAAACAACAATACGTATGTGATAAATGCACACTGCATGATTATAACACAAATATAGGAATTTAGATAACAAATGGAAGATGTTAAGAGCAATTTAATACAAAACAAAATTTATTTTGTACACTTTGCATTTGAACACAAGTTGTGGTGAAACTGAACCTTAATTCAGGAAAAATGAACACAAAAGATTACCAGAGATTCCAAACATGAAATACTACACAAACTTAAAATTACTGAACCTTTTAAGGGCTAGTACCAGACTGGTAAAATGTGCGTTGTCTTATTTTTATATTATGGTAGGAAACTAAGACTGAATTCTTTTCAAGTCATCGGCACATTTCTAAGACATCTTAAGATAGAACACAAAAGGGTACATTATGAGGTAGGCTTACAGAGCTAATAAACTTAGTAAATATCTGTTGGCATGCTTCTGAAAATCATCAAATATCAAGGCTGCAATAAAGCAAAACTGAGATTGCTTATACATGTATACAGAAGACCACCGATGATCTATCAGTAATTACTGTATCTACACAAAAATGAACACCGTGTTGCAAATATTGAAGTAAGTGACAGAGCAAAATTATTTACAATTCAGGGATGCCAATTTTGCCACTCGCTTTTCATAAAATTCTCTGAAGCGTCTATGGCTCTGCAGGAATTCATGTGGACTTGGTCTGTAATCTGAAACCTCTACTTTTAAAGAGCCAATTTATGTTTGATCTCTACATAAAAATTATTTTTAACAAAAATGAAATATGGCTATCTCTTGAACATTGAAGAGGCATAAATTTACTACATAATTATACAGCACAGAAATATATGGCAGACTTGCCAACCCCTAATTATCAGGGATCAGGCAGTAGAAAAGGCTGTAAGAATAAAAACCATCGTAGTTTGACTCGTCATATTAGTCATTCAAACATGTTCTTCTTCAATGTCAGAAATTGTTGGTAAAAGCAGACTGGCACAAGCTGCTTCAAAATCTCACTTCTCCAAGTAGTCCAAGTGACTGGACTGGGAACTGGTAAGAGAAAGCTTCCTTCGAGAAGGCCTAGATATTACTAAAATGTCCATACAGGATTTTGTTGTTTAGATTTCTTGCTCTCAATTATGATTCAGAATATCTCTGCAAATTAAAGCAGACATATGTGTTCTGTGAAGTCGACCAGCCTAACCTACACACCACCCAAGGAAGATGAGAAAGACTGACAGGTGATCAGCCTGTTCCAGTGCTGTCTAAACTAAGCCTACAACTACAAAGTAATATCCGCAGGAGAAAGCATAAATAAGAGAGCATAACTCTGAATGCTTGCGTCTCTTACATTCTCCAAATGTATCTCGCATATTCTCCAAACGAGTTTTTAAAACCAAACTAACCACTTCTACGACAGTTTGGAATATATGAAATGCATTTTCTAAGACTGGAGGTGACCTTTTAATAATTCTATGTACTCATATGTCAGCCACACTGAAATAATCCATTGTGAATTCTAATCTATCCATACCAAACTTGAGATAAAATTTTTGAACTCAAAAAAGTTGTCACCAGTTCTCCAACGGACTTTGGATGGTATTATTGAAAGAGTAGCATGCCATCCCTGTATACGAACAAGTATTTTGAATTACATAAATGATGAACATACTCTAAAAATACTTCAGGATTTGGCCAGAAAAATTAGCCTCCACTTGCTCCACAGCCTATTAACGACAGATCTGCATGAAGTCATAAACCTATTAATGCAGATAAATTTGATATGTTGCTTAGGTGAACACAATGTTCTAAACATTTTCCAAATAGATGATTCTAATTATAATGAAACTGTACCAATTCAGGTGGTCAAAAAAATTTACATTTAATTTCCTGTCCAACAACTTTTAAGAGTAGGCACACTAACAGACAGTTAATATCTACAACATCTGTGGGCTCTGTTGATCCATATGCTATACTTTTGTCACAACAAGAACATAAAAGTTATGTGAAAAAAAAAACCCAAAAAGCCATGCCAGACCAATGTATTAAATATGCACCCTTTTAGTAGGAAGTTTTTAATTTTTCCGCGGTGACATAACCACAACAACCTGAATATTAAAAATTTGCAGCATAAACTGACAATGTGTTTCTGTTAATGGGTGGCAAATTCCAGCAGCATCAAATTTTGATTATTGAAATTTTAAACTTTGAAACGAAATAAACTTTGTTTTTGGTCACCAAATACAATATAGGTAAACAAACATTTGTGAAATAAGGACGAGAAGTTCCTATGAAAAAGTAGCAAAACCTCTCATAAACAACTCATTCCCAGGTAATTACTCCACCTTCCACTTCCTGGCACTCCCTAGTGTGTCTATGTCTCAATTCTGCTTACACCCATAATCCCACATAATATCGCTCACATAAATTCAACTGTCACTGACAATTCCACAGCAAAATTCAGTTCTTTCCTGTGGATCCAAACCCACCACTCCCTCTTTCAGTGTTATCTAGTGCTGACAACTCTTGCAGCTGAGGCAAGAATATTCGTTCACAGATCAGCTGAGCAACTCTGTCTCCTCTCTTCACCACAAAGTCACAGTCAGAAAAGTTGAATAAGACCACACCAACATTGCCTCGATAGTCCTGATCTATAACTCCAGCCCCGACATCAATGAAATGTTTCGCAGCCAGCCCTGATCGAGGAGCAACTCTGCCGTAACACCCATCAGGCAAGGCAATCTGTATGTCTGTCTTCACTATCTCTTTCCCATGTGAAGGGATTATGTAGTCATAAGCACTGTGAAGGAAAAAAACAACAACAGAGGCATTTATAATTTTATTTATAAAGCTCCTCATAAATGAAATTTATGTTTAAAAAGCAAGGCTGATAAAAATTAGGTTTAAGTTGTGACAAATTCTATTTCAGTGAAATAAAACAAAAACTTAGTTTTTCTTGTAACCACACTGTTCATGCTAGTCCTCTGTTACGATTATTAATTTCCTAGTTGTCAGGATACAAATACAGTCAAACCTCTTTATACTGCCAACTCCAGGACTTTGCCAGAGTTAGCATTATAACGAGGTTGGCCGTATAAAGTTTTCATAAATCAACATAACTTTACTGCATTATAAACCCTATTATCTTGTATGTTTATCCTTGTATGAACTAATTTGACGCCGACAGTAACTTCTAGCCTCCAACCAAGGGTTTCTCAAAGGGAGGAATTAATGTGAGGGATGGCCTATTAACAAACCTAGGCAGTGAGTGTGTTCAGGGATTGCGCACAGGAGGTGTCAATTCACAGTCTATTATCTTATGCACCTTTTCTCTGCTAATCACAATTACTTCAGGTCAACACCAGCATTTTCCCTGCTGATCGTGCAATAACAAACACTGTTACTCAAAATATTTTTAATGCCAACATAATCCAAAGAAAAAGAGTCATTTCCACAGGATTGTGTTTTGGAGGTCTCATTTTGAAATCATTTTCTTATTCTTTAATAGGACACACATATCAAAAATAATTTTCTTTTTCCAATACTTTTTCTCTCTAAAAATTATCAGTATAATGCCCACCGAGTCAATTCTGCGTAGAAAGAGTATCGCTCTGTACCCGCGCACGTATGTAATATGGCGCAATAAGGAGAGCTAGAGTTACCAGGTTTGGCCCTTGCATCCAGAATTAGTGGCAAAAACGCTGACGTCACTTACGTTCCAGCAGCTACAGACACCTCTACCTAATGTATTATTCAGCTTTCTGGTACTCCAAATTCAAACGTCAAGTTTGATAGTGTAAACCAGAAAAAGTATTCTGCACTTTTTTTTGCCTCAGCACGATTTTGTTTGGCACATCTACCAGCTGATCACAGAGGAATTAAAACATTCATACCAACATGCTATCACCTGTCCGCAGAGCACTGGCTAGACAGCTTGGCCATGTAGCAAGAATGTATTTGACGTAAGCTTATGAGTCTTATGGCCGCCACGCATGCAGTGGTTGTAACTGTGGGTTGTCTGAGGCCAGCAGAGGCGTTATATCATTGTGACAGGCACTTGATAGACTGTTTTATTGGAATAATACGAGGGTATCGTATGATTTAATATGGTTTGTAGACGGTGCAGTCTTCCTTTAATTCAGACAGTCCTGCCATCAGCCATCTATTGGCTTTGCGCAAAACATCGTGAACAGTTCTTCTCTTAACCGGTTTCTTCGAACTTGTTGCAAAATAATAAGCAATATTTTGCTGAGATTTTAAAGGATAGGTCTTTGAAAAGAAGCATAAGCCCTGGTTTTTACAGTAAGCGGCAGACCCAAGCATTAACCTCCAGCCACAGACAATGAGCCAAGAAAAGATCATGCCTGTGAGCTATCTGAAAGGGAAAGTCGTAAAAGAAATTCAGCTTAAAATTTCACGCCATAGTCTAGTTATGGGCCCACAAGCTGCGGTCTGGGTCAAATGTCAGCACTAAAAGTTGTGTCAAATTAGACAAGAATAGTCTAGTCTAGATGTAGACTAGGCATTGCTGTGCTCAGTGTTTTGCATTTTTTTTTTTGCGAGACAATGGCATTTGCGGTATAATCAGGTGTTTTTACTATAATCATTGAAAGAATGAGAATGCCCAAGTGTGAGGGTGGAAAGCGAATGGGGTAATGACGGTATAACGAGATTATTTTCCACTATTTTTTATTCCAGATCGGTTCAAAGGCAAAATATGTAGGCAGTATAAATAACAGGGGACTGGAGTAACTGGCAGTAAGGAGTTACGCTACTTTTGACTGATGCTTCTGTCTCGATGGGCATTAGTGTTAGGGTTAACAGGGTTAAGGGTAGGGGTAGGGTTGGGGGGTAGGCTTAGGGTTAGGGTTGTATTAGTATTACTATTAGTACACTGTTGTCGCCGGATGTTGCGCGGCCGGTGTCATTACACAGGTCAGGCCCTCTTCGCCTGTTGCCTTCAGCGCATTCGACATCTTTGTGATTAAAGTTTTTGTGAATTTATTCTATTGTTTCTCCTTCAATATTCTTCGCTGGTGATAAACAGACAATAGAAGGTGAGTGTTTTTATCATCTTTTCATATTCCTGNCACCAATTGCAATGCCTTTTGAACACAACCAATAACAACATAATAACAATACACATGCCAAAGCACAATTGTCTATCTCTCATAATGTGTGTTTTATGATTTTTTGAAAAAGGTATAGATTTCAATTTTCAAAAAAATTTGCGGATAGGAAAATAAAGGTGGATTACTATAGAAAATGCAGTGTCCTGGTTTTTTTTTGGTGCACCTGATCCAACGTTAGAATACCGTGCAGTCACAGGAATGAAGTCGGGATCCCTAACATCATCGTCAAGATCTAGATCTGAGTCAGAAGAGGGTTCAAATGCAGCAAAAATATTCCGTCTGTTACTAGATGCCATTCTAACGACCACTGCAGATTCAGATGGAATCGCAGCAGTCACCTAACTAAAATTGCTCTAACTAAAAAAGTTATCCACCGACTTCCGGGAAATTTTTTGTGGAACGAAACAAGTGGCTTCGTATACGCCTGAGACGATTCCCGTGCTTTTACGGGCATTTATATAGCCATTATACGGCGATAATGCCAATCCCGTGTTTTCTACAGGAAACGTCTGGCGATACTGACGGCCCATCCGGTGTTTTTTACGGGAAACGTCGCGAGCGAGTTAAGGTAGACTACTGACCGTAGGCATAGACTAGTCTAGTTCAGTTGTAGGAGTTACCACATATGGAAATCCTTCCCATTTTTGTCTCAGCAAACATCCAAAGTCAAAGAGTGCTGTGTGAGACAAAGAGTCTTAAAGAGTCTAACAGTAACAACGTCAACAGTCACTAGATTAGATAGTCTAGTCCTAGTCTTACAAATGGACAAACCTGTACAAATCGTATCCAGCAGCCAGTGGTGAACCTCTTGATGGAGGCGTAGCATTGTCTGACAGCTTGGCAAACTGCAGTGTCACCACTTCGGAAGGCATTTTCAGTTGAATGGTTGACGTGCGTAGACTTCGGTGGTGGGGTTGTGAAACTCTTAGTGCAAAAGCGCGCAAAGTCAGCCTCACACTGATTGCTGATCCCGCGAAATTTCGTGTCCACATGACAACAGGGGTAAACTATACAGAAGGGAGATCACCCTGACTGAAACGGTGCGCAGTCAAAATTGTGTCCTGAGCAAATTTCATTCATTCATATTATGCCACTCAGACAGTCGCATCCCTGTCTCTGCCTATCCTCCTCCCCCCCNCCCCTTATATTTTCTTTTCCAAGATTCGGTGTCCAATATATGGGATTTCATGGCTCAGAAAACTGACTGAGTGATACTGTCTTCAGCTGCTGGTTCAAATGACCGCATATGATAGCTCGAAATTCCAGCTCGTTGTCCTAACCAAAGAGTGGTAGCCTAAGGGATTAGACCTACACAGAAAGAAAAGGGGCATGGACTTGCGCTGTAAAATAGATAACCACTCATTCATAAAGTTATTCAGCATTGATACTAGTACTGTATCATTAGCCAGGAAAGGGAGATTTACAGCGATACATTTACTACCTGTACTGACCTAGGTGAAAGAAAAAAAATGCTACACAGAATGAGTATAATAAAACTTATAATTCAACTTGATACAGTGAATGAAATTCACAGACTTGCAAAAGTGATTTGGTGCATATATGAACTTCACTGGGATATACTTTTCCTTTTGACAGTAAAGGATAAACTTTAATACTTCTTTTAGTTAAGCTGATCACCTCATTTACTTGACTTTTTTATTCCAGTCCCCATCAAGCTTGTCTTGTTAAGATTATAGCATGGTCTAATAATTTGCTAGCCCTAAAGATGATCATGCTATTGAATCTTACAAGGCATACTCAAACATGCTCAATGCAAAGTTCAGTATAGCAAATATATTTTGCAGTATCCATGATAAGCAAAACCAGCCAGGGATCTTCAGTTTTGCCCATCTTTTAAGCCCCGAACCAAAAGCTTTTGTAGCAAACAGGTCATATGTAATACTAATATGCGAGTGAATAATAAACCGTGTGGTTTTCTCTGGATTTCCTGTGCAGCAATTGACTTAATCATACATGAGAAAAGGACTATTGCTAAACTAGATAAAAATAGCATTACAGATTTCAGAAATGCTTCGTTATTTAAGTGTTTTCAGATTAACCTATGCGAATTTCAGAACAGGCAAAGTAAAATATCAGGACCTACAAAATGTTTCACAATAATGCTAATATCGTTTCAAGGGTTTTAGTAACAAATGTGCTCAAGAGTAGTTTAATTTTGCAGCACATTCACTACAATTGTGTATTAGTTATTTATGGATCTGATTCCTGAAAGATACAAGACTCATGAACAAAAGAGTGTGATTTTTTTAGTTGGTGATATGTTCACAAGCTCCAACCGCAGTGCTAAGCCATTTTCATTGCAGTTTCATAATTCAGCAGATTCCATTATGCTCACCATAAAATTCACAAAATACTCGGAACTGATTTAGTGATGCATACTTCAGAGTTTGTACATATAAACAGCTGGATCAATCCATCCAAGTTCTTGATTCAGGACTTGTGTGGACAAATGCAAATTTCAGAGTTTTCTCATTAGGCCACGGGTCTCCAAACATATTATTTTTGTGCGAGACTGATATGGACAAGTTACTGAATACAGGACAATTTTGTGATCTTTACAGTTAAATGTAACAAGTAATATTATAAATATTTGGAATCAAGCTTATGTCGTCAGAGTGGGAACTAATGTTATATCGGACTCAGAAGATGATCAGGCCTTTTTTGTTAGTTGTGGAAACAAATAAGTTGTCATATCTGTATAAAAATACTGACTTTACGAGTGAATGGTAAATGTCAGACAGAACAAAACACTGGAAGTTGTGATATTGCAACCCTTAAATGGGGAATATTTTTGTCTTTTAATTGTCAATGAGCAAGAGACAAAGTAAGAGTATATCACTTGTACAGTATCTAGGACGGCAGGATCATGTCTTCTGCTATACATTAACTGGGAATCATTAACTGGGAATGTTAAACTGAATACTAAATATTGTGCATATTGTGATACTCATAGTGAAGCATCAAGTCTGAACAATGGATTGAGTTTTAAGTGAAAGCTGACTAGCTCCTTAGCCATTATTACAATTTAGTGAATTCTTGTGTATACCAACAGCCTGAATCATCTTCTCCCTTGCAATTTTGCCACTTATGAATTGTCTGAAAGGGTGACTTTCCATACTACTTTTAAGTGCTTCACAGTGGATCAGATACCAAATCTGCAGTCACACACTGTTGTAGTTCGTCTTAGCACAATATTGATCTATGAATGATTAACATGTAAGATGTAAATTAAACCATTGACCTTCAAGTGTGTGTGAGATTTTATTCACTGAACTCAGTACAGTATGAGCAATGGCATAGCATGTGAATGACACTGTGAATATATTATATCATTTTGCAGGAATTGTCAATATTGAAACAGTAAATCAGTATTTGCTGCATCATAGGTTGCTGACCCATGATGAGTGTTCTCATAAAGAGTAAATGTATTATAGCAACTATGCTGGGCGCTGTTGCCCGCCAGGAATACCTTCCTGCACTACGACATCCCCATGCTTTTAAATATTGACCACTGTGATCTTGACACCTGTCCAGAGTCAGACTAAGAGTTTCTCTGAGGCGAAACAATATCATTAGGTCTTTCTGTATATCACTGGCCCTTGTAGTCACAGTGTACAATATCCTAGGGTCCAAAGCCTGATTAACACAATCTTAATTTGTAAACACTGGCTATGAAAGAAAGCAAGAAGCAGGCAAGAAAAAAACACAGGAAAGAAAGACAGTATTTATGGTTAAAAAATATCAATATTTATTTACAAAATTTACATTAGGGCTCTCATGATGCAGACATTCAGGACAATACAAGATTACACTCTCGTGTACATTCCTTCCCTATAATAGCGACATGGGCACAATCCTGGCCGTATGAATGTGATTGCCACATGAGGTTTGACAGTATATGACTTACATTCTCAACCAAACAGATTATACATGAATGTGATCACTGTACATTAATTAAATCCACTGGGCTGTCATAAGTTATTAATAAAATTTGTCCATGATATTTCCAGGTGATCTAACGTTTTTCTCCATGATAGTAAAGGAATTTTATAGTCATACGTATATCATACGACTGCATAAAATTTATTTACCGTTTGACAATATTTTCTTTCTGGCCGATTCATGGACAAGCAATTCCAGACAAAATTATGAACAACCAATTCAATTTTTCAAATTTACTGTGGTTTTTCTATGACAGCTGGCTATTATTTGCTGATTGCAGGAATTTTCCAGCCCAGGGAAAGCCAATTTCAATTTTGCATTATTTTTTCAGGTCTGTGGCAATCCTCTATGCACCTTTGCTTTGAGTTCACATCCACCCATCCATCCACACATAAAACAAACACCTTCGTAACAAAATAATTACAGTCAAGCCCGGTTAAGTTGACCGTCACAGAGGGTTTGAATTACCAGAATTTGAATTATGATTTTAACTAAGAAAGTACTCATATTGCCATGGTATTTTGATTTATGGCTATACAACCTCCACCGCAGTGCAAAATTGTAACAAGGTCACCCCCTTCTAGCCTTGCCTTTTTTACGGGGGGG
>JAWQUT010000075.1:1318742-1342216 GCA_033807755.1 Ellobium chinense | reverse complement strand
GGTCCTGCTTCAACCCTCTGTAGTCTGACATGATGGCACCTATTCAGTGACAAAATCTAATCTAAGACTAAGTAAACTCTGTCATTACTACAGCGGTGCTGCCCCATGAGATAGTCTCTACTGTCTCTAGAGTACTCTAGACTATCTCTACTCCAGTGACTAGTCTTTCTGGAATAATCACAGATTGACAGAGTAGGACCGATCTTGTGGCTGAACAGTAAACCAATGACTAAATGAACTGCAGTAATGACAGAGCGGTCCTGTCCCAGGAGATAGCCGTCCTTCTCACAAACTTCACCCAATTATTACCCATAAATTGTCGATCTGTTTCTTGGTTTCCATCGCCAACATTCCCCTGAACCTTTCGCCTATCCGCCATCTTGTTGATAGTAGTTGACACTAAGATACTCAGAGGACGTAAAGAAAACTTGAAAACGAAAAGAGTTCTTCTTTTAAATAATTTATTTTGTTACTTAAACTTTATTAAAAGAAGAGTTCGTTCAACCGGTGCATCAGTTCAGTGTGTGCATGCCTTAGCTTCACCCACTTCTCCCCTCCCTCGACCCCCGCCACTTTTTGTCTGCACTCGGAAGATTAGATCTAGAGTGAAAGGAAGATCTACGTATCGGGCAAAGCTTAGTTAAATACATTTATGACAACTAACATAATATATCCCTGAGACAGCTTATGACTAACCGCACCCTCAGGGTAGCTCAATAATTCAGCTATAGGCCCTACGTGTGTTCTCTCCTCGGAGTGTCAACTGAAGTCTGTTACAGAGGCCATATAATATATAACTTCCAAATTAAAAAAACAAACACACACACAAAGAGGTCTCCATGATATGTGGGTGGAGGGCTGGTGTTCTTCCAGGAAAAAAAAAAAGGGTTCCTGTTCCTCGGGAAAGCGGGAGCATCTGAAATGCTAAAGTAGGCCTAGACTACATGGTACATACTTTACAGGATCTGTATGTGGCCTTGAAACTCTTTCAAAAAAAGCCTTCAGGACTTGAATGGTTTTGAAAAGCACTAGTTTTTCATCATCTGGTCTTGCAAAATCTAGACCGATACCGCGAGCAACTGTTGAAACGTCAGCCGATCAATATAATCGTTCGCCGCTGAACACTAGGCCATAAAATGTCAATCACACGTTTTGTGATTCTACCCTTCGTCTGTTACCTTTTTCATGCCGATTGTCATGTCGCGAACTGGAAGCCTTGAACCTTGAAATTAAGGTTTAGAAAAAAAACTGAAAAGGTTTTGAAAAACGATTTCAGGAAACCGACTTAATCCTGCCTTTTTGTAATTCTTATATGCTCTTACACAGTGATGCGTGTCAAAATTACAACAAACAAAAAAAAAAAGACGGAATTACCTTCAGTTTCAGCTGGTAGGACTACCCGTTCGCCATAGATGCAAGTGTCAAAGGCTGTGCTTTAGCAGTAAGGCGTTTGTATTAGGCTTCTAGAAGAGCGCGCGTACACACACACACACANTTAGCAGTAAGGCGTTTGTATTAGGCTTCTAGAAGAGCGCGCACACACACACACACACACACACACACACACACACACACACAGACAGAGTGAGGGAGAGAGAGGGAGAGGGAGAAAGACAGGAGAGAGAGAGGAAAGAGAGAGAGGAAAAGAGAGAGAGAGAGAAAGAGAAAGAGAGAAAGAGAGTGAGAGAGAGAGAGAGAGAGAGAGAGAGAGAGAGAGAGAGAGAGAGAGGCAAACACAAAAACATGCACGGGGTGAACGCCTTTACAGTACACATTTGAAACTGTACGAGGAAGTCAGGAAACAAAGCCTTCTAGTCTTCACAAGAGACTGTTTATTAATCACTGATGCAAATACATGTATCCTCAAACCATCTGTAAGTCTGATCAGTACTGACACATCATTTCATGGTGAGAGGTACGAGAATGTAGGTATGAAGATGCCAATAGCACCTGGCATAAACATATATGCAATTTTTAATAGTCCCTATAAAATTCAGAAAACTTGCCATGGGGAGGGGGGAAAGGGGTTGGATTTTAATTTCATGGGTTTAGATAGTTGCAATTACATTGTAAACTCAGAATAGGTGAGGTTTAGCCACTCAAGGAAAAACTTTGTGGTTGTTGCTAGGTGGGTAAGGTTACCCTGCTTACTGAGTCAAAAGACCTGAAATACTAGGTAACCTGCTTACCGCCTAAGTTCTAAAACTCTAATTGGTTTAGGGGAGGTTTCTTTATGGAGAAAGAGCTAAACAACATGTTTGGAAAGTATTCTGGCATGGGACCCAAGTTAATGAGAGGTGTAAAACCTTACATAGCCAACAGTGAAAAAAAACACCAAACACTGGCATCTTCATACCTGTAAGAAGCATTCATAAGGAAGTGGATGACGGGAGACGCCTTGGCATAGCACTTAATTTACATCATCAGCCTCAGAAATTTTTTTTGCTTAACTCTACTGTTTTGGGCACTGTTGAGATTTCTTGCCTAGACTATCCCATTATCGCGGTATGCCTCTCATAAGAGGCAAAATTGCTCTAATGAAGAATCATTGCAGATGCAAGATTCTTTACAAAAAAAAGGTATAGAAATAAAACGAGGATTATCAAATTTTTTTTTTTTTCATTTTTTTCTCGTCATCACAAAAAATGAATTAGGCAAAAAATGTTCTGAGGCTAACGACATTACTGTTTTCATTCCACCTGTTCTTAAAATAGTTACCTAGCTACTGGCAGGGAAAGATAGTATTAGAAAGCCTGTTCAACGCCTGTGAAATGATGGCGGCACTGTTTGCTCCTCAGATAGTTTGAATAATGTCCTGATCTGACATGCCGGGGTAATGCACTACAGTGATGTGAACTCGCAATGACCTGGAAATGAAATTGATTAACAATATTAGCATTACTATTTTTGTTTTCTTTCCTTTCTCGATTTCCTCACCCTCACAATTAATTCTAGTCTGATTCACTGTCTGAAACAGCGGACCAAGATTACAGTTGTATTATACCACTGTGGGCATTGCAGATTAAAAGAACATTATTATACATGGACATGCTACAAAACAAAATAGCAAAACACCCGCCCGTGTTAACGGATAAGGTCGCTATTTCTGTTAAAAGTAACGTGGAATACAGTCAGCAAGGACACCTCCCTGTCAGACTGCCCAACCGGCCCTACCAAAAATAACCTTAGATCTCCTCGTAAAATAAATGTCTTGCAGCCAGTGCTAATGAACTCTGTCTCGACTCACATAGATTTGCTTTCGTATTTCACATAATTTCATATCAATTTTCTTCATCATATCGTTCAAAGGGACAATAAATTCGGGCTCTGCAAAGTTTCTATGCAGTATGAAATGTTTCACCCATGAAATTTGGAGAAAATATAGCGCTCCCATATGAAGTGCGAGAGGGAATTCAGATTTGTAAAATGTGCTATCATGCCTCTCCTCTCTTTTTATATTCCTTTAAATCTGGCCTTGAGGAGGTGTTCATTACCGTGATCATTTCGTAGTCCTGGTATTCAATTCATGAAAGTTTTTTTTTAAAAATCCACTGAAATGTCGCTTGTGAAGAGAACATTCTGTCATTTTGCTTTTTAAGAAAGAGTTAAGCAAAGATGGTCTAAAATTTCAAACAAAAACGAAAGAAAAAAAAAGAAAGAAAAATGCGAAGCAGATAGTCTACTGGATTATACATACAGAGCACTGGATTATACTGCTTAAAAGAGTGGTGCATAGAAACATGAATTCGCGATGAAGCCACTGAGGAACTTAATTGAATATAGTAACTGTTTGCAAGTCATATCAAATAAATTGCAAGTAACATTTTCCGGGGGTGGTGCGGGGTGGAGTGGGGTGAGGGGAAGGCTCACTATTGTTTTGTGAACGGTATGCAATCCGATCACGATATCAGTTTATATTTATTCTACAGTCAGCTTCGCATAATCACAAAACCTCGGAAGCAGAAAAAAAAATGCGATTAAAAAGAGTAACGAATATTCCGTTCTTATTATATAGCATTTTGTTATGTGGAAATTTTGCAATTACGCTGGAGTAGCGATTATCAGGACTGCGATTAAGCAAAATCAACAATAAAACAGCTCGCCCCTTGAGACTTACGACTCAAAAGCCAGATTTGGTGAAACTGGGTTACACACTCACAGTCTTGGGGCTCTCAGCACCACATGCAGTATTTTCAATATTGTTTTATCCCCGGTGCCACAAAACAAAAATGCTTTTGTTATATAATTATATTAAACGTATAATCTTATATACCAATATTCACATGAAATCAAAACCGTTACGCCATTTTTCTCACTTGAAAAATTAGGCCGATGTCACACTGAGAACGTAGAAAGCAGAAAGCCACCAGGAAAGAATTACAGATGGCTCTAGATGGATAATCGACATTTAAACATTGAAGCAAAGGAATGGGATCACACAGAAAGAACTGTCCGATCTGCAAGCCGTCTAATGCAGTTCGTAAGACGTGGTAACATACCAGGTCACACAGAAAAAGAAGAAAGCCTTTAGCTGCTAGCCGCCAGCCCTGGCAGAAAATCATGTAATTTATAGTCATGTTCCATTCCCCTCATAATATTAAGTCGCGAGTAGAGAAATGTACACGGCTCATTGGTTTTCTTGTTCTTTTTTTAGCCATAAAAGGTGACTTTCTTTTAATAGTGGCTAATGCCTTTTGGCTTGTAACTATTCAGAAATTTGTGTGAAGGCTTGGCACAAACCCAATACATATAGTTACTTTCTTCTAACGACATTCAAGAGGAGGTTTAAGGCTTATCACTTTTTCTGTGTGGTACCGTACGTGCCAAAGATTCTCAAGAGGCAAGATGATGGCGTGGAAACTTGAGGTCAGTCAAACTCTTTGTATTACTGCAATTAACATGGAAATTATCATCATCGTCGGCATGATAAAACGTAACAAATTCGATTTGGGGCGAAAATTGTCCCTGTCCAGTCTCCTCACAAAATATTAGACTAGACCCTAATTCCATTTGTGAGAAATAAAATTTCATTTACACATTTTGTGTCGCAAACGATTTAATACGACATATCCACAGAACACGAACGATCAGATCTTCAGCAGGTTCATCTGCAAATTGTGTATGGAAGCGCTCCCCACTCTCCTACCTTGAACTTTGGAAGTTTTACAAAGTGAAAGAAAACCGATGTATTTCCAAACCACAGGTTATAAATACTAGAATTTCTAACAGTTTTTCTCTTGGGCTTCCTAATGCCAAGTCTTATTAATTTTGATTGCAAATAATATGTTTTACATGATCAGCAGGTTAACTGACCCAAGTTCCGAACCACAGAACCTCCTTATCATTTAGATAGTTTTCTCGTGCGCATTTCTTCTCTCCCCTCTCGCAGACAAACTCCCTTGATCAAGTTTGATGATGGCTCGATTGTTTCTTCTGTAAAATTTCCAGAATCGGTTCTATAAAGTTGTTTTTTTTTCATGCGGACGACAAATATCTTAATAACGAACGGCTGGATATTAAAAATATCCATATAAGTCTCAAATACACAGCCTTCGTCATGCTGGCTTGGACACAGCATTCAAAGACATCATTATACACAGAGGAAAACGTTGAAAAGTCAGAGTCATGAAATTTGTAAACAACATTAATTGCACAAAGCAGAAATTGCTTAAACACCCGGTGTACCAAAGTCGTAATATTGCTATAGTTTTCCTTTAGGCCAACCTTATGTACCAATGTCGCAAAACTGCGACTAGTCTATACCATGTCAGTCCGTTATAGGATGAGCTTTGGGACTGAAAGGGTCTGACGAAGTAGTGGTACATGAAAGTGTATCGAGGTTAAAAAAAAAAAAATCCAGTTCCCATCAAAATATGCAAATAAGCGGTTGTCTTTATCCTAATTTAGGCCAAAATACCAACCTAGACGAATATTACTGTAATTAGGAACTCCACAAACCATTAGAAAAAAAAACAACAACCCACTGAACTTTGAAATAATAAAGTTCAGTATGACTGTCTTTTTTTCTTGGTACAGTAGACAATGATTAAAACGAAATCAGTTGGACCGCAGACTGACATGTATCTTAAAGAGTTTGGGTTTTAGACAGAGAAGCATAAAAGGAGGAAAATAGCGGTGCCTTCGGTTAAGCATTTCGTTTTATCCGTTGCTTACTGAATCAAGCACGTTCATCATTGCTGGTGGAATTATTAAAAAGATATTTTTTTAAAAAATCAAGTGGTCGTATCAAGGTTCTCTCCTACTTCTTTTTAATGTTTGGTTTTTGGATTAAGGGTAGAATTAGTGAAGTTAATGCATCACTGAGACTGTGCCTTGACAACATCATGATATACAAGAACTCTTTCCTGCCCCAAACCATAAACCAAGCAATACGTGGGACAGTCCGCATAAATTAATTTGATTTACTTGCACGTTGCACAGAACGGAAAGCTGCTATATCAGATGTTCAACAAGCTAGAAATTAAATTATGAAATTATCAATAGCAACATCCCGGCAAAACATTATGTCTGGAAAGAGTAACTGGCGTTTAATGAGTATAGTTAAGCACTGCTAAATGCAAGGTATTTACAGGCATAAGTGGTGAATGACGATGAGAACTTATGATCACAAGAATTCATAATGATCACTTCCAATTTTGCAGGCTTAAGCTGTATTTCACTTTACCGAATAGAAATAAAAAGTCAAAGCAAAATACTGTATCATAATAACAAAGTTCAAAGTAATAAACACCAATAATAATTATAATGTCACAGCAAAAAAAAAATATCAAACATATTCAAGGAGAAATATAACGTTAAACACCTAACGTTTTGTTAAACGTATCTTACTGTATCCCTTGTAAACTACCAATACATTCCAAAGATTACATACTAATATAGATTGCAGTTGTATCAGGTGTCCAACAAGCTAGAAACTATAAAAGCAACATCTCGGCAAAACATCATATCTGGAAAGCGTAACTGCCCTTAAGTACTGCTCTTAGTGACTATACTTTGTTAGATGCAAGATATTTACAGGCATAAGTGATGAATGACGATGAGAATTCATGATCACAAGAATTCATGATGGCCACTTCCAAGTTTGCAGATGTACGCCGTATTTCACTTTGCGAATAGAAATGAAAAGCCAAAGAAAATTCTGCATCATAATAACAAAGTAATAAACACCAATAAGAGTTATAATGTCACAGCAACTTAAAAAAAAAAAAGCAAACATATTCAAGGAGAAACATCAAGTTATGCAACAAACGTTTTGTTAAAAGTATCTTACTGTACCTAACTCCCTTGCAAACTAAAAATACATTCCAAAAATTACATAATGATATAGACTGCACAGCTCATACAAATCCAAGAAAGAGAAAGAGAAGACAAAAACGGCTGCCATAGACCTAAAATCGTCATACTGTATTTAGTAGCGAGTTGGACAGTGTCGTTAACATTTCCACTACATTATCTCTGTCAAAATCCCTCATTGAACAGGGAAGTTTACCTGTCCCACAATGAAGAAGAAGAAGAAGAACAAGAAGAAGAAGAAGAACAACAACAACAACAAACAACAACAACAACCACCACCACATTACAGTACTGATTAGTCTAGATGTACATATAATAATTTCCTGACGTGAATCTAATCTCGAATTAATTGGTTGGCGTCCTTTAAGAATATATTGACAACTATATCAGATTTGTCTGTCACGTAACCAGAAACACATCCTAACACAGTCATAGGTTAGCCTCAAACATACATATTATTATGTACACGCAGGCACACAGAGCTGATCAAATCGTCCTTTCGGAGCGATACTGTCATATATCATAAAGCGTGTATTACATAACAAAACATTATTAAACCGCATCCTGTTCGTCTGATCTGTCACACAAAGGGGTGTTTTTGGTATCTAATACATCCTGTCAGAATACAGAGATATGAACTTTTGGAGTGTATGGCAACAGCTCATGTAACCATTAGTCTTTGCCAACATGAGTGCGGTAATCCCATCTTTGTTTCTGGCTGAAGCATTGGCCCCAGCATCCAACAGCAGCTCCACACAATCTACGTAACCCTTCCCAGCGGCGAACATCAAGGCAGTGTGTCCTTCGAAATCATACTTGTTGACGGCGACCCTCGCACTAAGAAGCTCTCTCACACAATTGGTATGACCATTACCCACAGCTGCCATCAAAGGTGTGACACCGATATCATCACATGCGTCAGTCCCAGCGCCTTTGTTAATGAGCAATCGAACACACCCTATGTTGCCTTGAGCCGCAGCAAACAACAGCGCTGTGCAACCATTTGGATTGGTGTAGTCGATTGTCGCGCCAGCTCCGAGAAGAATCTGCAGAACATCTACTCGGTCGTTCCATGCTGCATACATCAAAGCGGTCTCACCATTGATATCAGGAATGTTCACATCTAACCCTGTTTGAAGAATTGCTTCGAGACGTTTCATCTTGCCTTCAACAACCACTTGTATCAAGTTCCCGCTTATATCTTGACGTGCCCTTGGTAAATTTCTATGGGTTTCGAGATATGCAGCGCATTCACTGTGATCATATGCCCTGGCGTATCGAAATGCATCTTCTCTACTCTTGTTTTTCGCATCAGTCCGAGCCCCAGCCTTCAACAGCAACTTAAGAATTTGCAGGTGTCCTCCTTCAGCAGCACGCATTAAAGCTGTCACACCGTCATGGTCTTGTGTGTTAACTTGTGCACCAGCTCCAATCAGTACTTCCGCACAGTCCACAAATCCTTTGCCAGCCGCTATCATCAGTGAGTTGATGCCACCGTCATCGCATGCATTGACATCAGCCTTATTATTAATTAGGACCTCGACACATTCCGTGTTTCCGTAACCCACTGCAATTAATAAGGCAGTGATGCCATGGAGATCCCGCTGATTGATCTTGGCAAAGCAAACAAGCTCTTCTACACACTTGTAGTGTCCTTCTCGAGAAGCTTTCATCAGTGCTGTTTGACCAGTGAGGTCAGCGGCATTGATATCGCCTCTGGCTTTGATCAGGCTGCTTAGAGAATTTAACTGTCCCTTAGTTGCTGCCTCCATTAATGGCGTGATGCCATCTTTATCACAGATGTTTACATCAGAGCCTGCACTGATCAGATACTGAACACATTCATCATTGTCAAAGACCACAGCAAGCATCAAAGCTGTCTCATCATTCGTATTAGTGGCGTTGACATCCACATTAGTCCTCAATAGGAGTTGTGTACACTCACTTTGTCCGTTTATGCTATCGGAGATGACGGCAAGCATTAGAGCAGTTTCCTTTCTGCTATTGGTGAGGTTGACATTTGCTCCGTGCTGCAGAAGAAGGTCAATGAAGGAGGACTGTCCTCGCATAGCAGCATGCATCAAAGGACTACAGCCATCACTGTCTTGTCTGTTCAAGTGAGCCGATCCCTTCTCATGCATGGCACCAATAATATCTTTAAATACCGGAGCTTGTCCTAACCAAAGTGACATCATCAAAGGAGTAAAGCCTTGTACATCAGGCTTGTCGACATCGGCACCGTATTTGCAGAGGTGGCGTGCGCAGCTGATACGACCAAATACTACAGCCAGCATCAGAGCTGTTTCCCCTTGACTGTTTCTGCGATCAACTTGACAGCCTGCTCTAATGCAAATTTCTAAGCATTCAATATGGCCATTTTGAGCTGCATACATCAGGGGCGTCATGCCTTCACTGTCAGGAACATCTAGATTCATATTTCCCATGACAAGAGCGTTAGAGTTTCTCCCCAGAGTTGAAGTATCATTGGCAAATCCACGTGCCAAATTTACAGATGATATGCTCTGTGCCGATAATGACAGCGTTTGCCCACAGTCTCTATTTGCACCATCATTTCCTCTATTGTTCGCGAGAATTTCACAGCATTCAACGCTTCCATTGCAAGCAGCGAGCGTGAATGCGGTAGCTCCATAGCTGTTCACTGCATTGACTTCGGCACCAGATGTCAGAAGCACCGTAAGAGCAGTTGCCTTTCCTTTCCATGCAGCATACATGAGAGCTGTCGCTCCAGATTCATCACTTTTGTTAACATCAGCTCCGAATCTAATTAGACATCTCACAGAGGAAGTGCTACCCTCTCGAGCAGCGAGCATCAGTGCTGTGACACCTTGATTGTCACATCTGTTAACATTTGCGCCTCCTTGCTGGGTCAGTATGTAAAGACATTCTTCAAATCCATGTCTAGCAGCATTCATTAATGGAGTCACACCATGTTTGCTGTAACTGTCAACATAAGCGCCATAATATAAAAGCATCTCCACACATTCTAGGTGGTTGTTTCTGACCGCAGACCTTAAGGCTGTTTCTCTATCAGGATGTGAAATATTCATTTGGGCCTGGACTTCTAGAATCAGCTTTAAACATTTAACGTCTCCCTTCCAAGCCGCAACCACTAAAGATGACCTGGCGTCCTGAGTTGTATATTCAACAGCGGCACCATATTTAAGAAGGACATGCACACAGTCAACTTTATCGTAGAACACAGCAAACATCAGAGCAGTGACGTTGTACTTGTTTCTTAGACTGACATGCGCACCGTTGTTGAGAAGATACTCCACGCATGACACGTGACCTTTCATGGAGGCATACATTAAAGGAGTGTTACCAAGCCTATCTCTTTCATTGATATATAGCAGGATAAAATAAAACGATTTCAAGCAGTTCAGATCACCGGTTATTGCAGCATCTTTCAAAGTTTTGGTTTTTGCGGGTTCTGGCTTCCCCTTTCTTCTTCCCCTTCTGTCTGAGTTAGAAAATGATGAATCGGGTCGCTCTTGAACTTGAGGTTTGGAGTTTCTTCTGCGTCTACGTGAATTCATATTACACTCTTCACCCGATAATGAGACTGCAGTCTTCAGTTCTACTGTTACTGCTTCAGATGTTTGTTCTGTAAGAGAGCGTCAAATAAACAGACGGTGAACAATAACATCAAATTTTAATGTTAAACCTTCCTAGTGAATCTTGTACTCCATATTTTTCTTCAATCAATCCTTTGTAATAGTATTACCTGTCCTTCCCATATGATAGTTAAATATTTTCCTATTGTTCTTACAATCTGTGGTGATGTTATTACAGCCTCAGGTGAAATGGAATAAAGTTGTGAGCAAACTTGTTCGGTAGCGATGGGATAGACCAGCACAGAATGGTGGCGAAAAAAAATATTGATGGTGCAGCCCCCCTCCCCNCCCCCCCCCCCCCCAAAAAAAAAACAACAAAAAAACAAAACAACCAAGCATTAATCAATAAGCAAACGTCACTCATGGAACACTGGTTTTCATGACATCACGATGTGGAAAATGGGAACTCTGATTTTGCACATTTTGTAAGGTACTCTTTCAGTAAACATCACTAAATACAAGAGAGAATGTCATTTAAAGCGGCATATCACTTTCAGAAATATCCTAAGTTCTAGAAATAAATGTTGTTTTGCAGAAAATATAGATTTAATGAGAGTGTTCTGATATTTTGTGCTCCTCCTCCCAATCCAATTGTCCATCTTACCTAATTCCTGTGGTGTTACGCTTGATCTGGACCACCATCTGGAAACCTGCCCTTTAATCGCCTTCACTCTCTCCATCAGCGTGTTGCACCTATAGGAATCATTTACGATGAAATAAATGTTTCGTAACATGAAGCACTCCCGTGGTATCTGACGTTCCTCCAGCTATCATCAAAATTACTCCGATCACGATTATATGTTAGAATGCACAAATCCCAAATTAATGATGGTACATGATCATTGAGTGATTGAAAACAGAAATGAACGCAGTGCAAAATATCACAGTAACTAGATATAGCCCAGCAGTGAAAAGCAACAAATGTAGATAGAGCCGGTTCATTTTGTTTACAATTCATCTCGGCGTCTCTTCGGTTTCTTTTGTTAGTGCATTAAAAAAAAAACAAAAAGGAGTAAAATCACAATCGTCACATAGGTCAACTTAAATCTTATTTTTGTTTTTAAATAAGAAACTTCACTCATGGTATGAGATCCTTTATGGCGGCATACATTAGAGCAATGTTTTCAAGCCTATCCCTCTCATCGACATTTAGCATGAAAATTAATATTTTAACTAGTTCAAATCTTCAGTTCTGGCAACAGCGTAATTTCCTAGCTACATCTCTTAATTCCTTTCACACAACACCCTGAAATATTAGAGTGGTTTTCCAACTATACATTATCTTGAACCGGAATGATGTATTCCCAGCGTTTATAAAACACTAATACAGCAGTTATGCAATACATGCTGATATATAGTGCGATTTACAGTCCGTGAGACAATCTTTTTGCAAATTTCTTGTGAAGATTGGACTTACAGGCCTCAAATTTTGTATGACTCTCATCTCAAATTGTGTACTGAGAACAATGTTTTTTTGACATTGCTGCACAAGAAACAAAAGAAATCCTTCTTAAAACTATATATAAACGTACGAGAATATGCTCTTTCCATGTGGGGATCGAAGCCTCTCAACAATAGAGCCATAATCGTCATAGCTCAACAACCTGTGATTGTCTTCTGTTTGCACACAAACACAGTAGTTACACATCACCTTCATTTACAAAAGTGGAGGTTTGTAGTACACTTTTAGGCCTTTACATGTTGAGAAGTATATACCTATTGTTGACCAGTAATATTTTCATTTATTTTAGCTTCACTGCTTTCCGACTGACAATGTGCGGCCAAATGATGATGACCTGATAATATTGACATTGAATGTAATAAGATACACCAAGACAGAGGCAAATAAGATAACGCGCCTTGCGGCCATTTCTAACTCCGTAAAACGGGCAAGTAGGCCTATATATTTCGGAGTACCCGCTAACACAATTCGAGGATAGGAAAAAGAGGAGAAACCAAGCAGCAGCACAACCAGAAGCAGAATTAGTCAGCTCGATGCCTTGATCTTATGTCATTCAGAGCTTCATACAAGTCTCTTTGAAAAAAATAAGTACATAACAATAAAAAGACTCCAAGCAGTTAGAAGGGAGATACGAGATGTTGGTCACAAAATCAACATTCCTGCGGGCAGTCTAGAGGCTTGACTACCAATTTTAAAGAGCTTCCAAAGGCAGGAGGGTTCTTCGCGAGGGCAGAGACCTTGTGGCAACAGGGTGTGAGTATCTGAGGTGAGCAAGGCTTCCGATTAATTTCACTAGATCTATTTATCTGTTTTGACCTCCCCGAGTTTATTTTTTGTTGCTTTGTGAAAATTATGATTTTATAAAAGATTGTCAACCGATATGCATACAAAGAAAGGAAGATGGCCTGTCTTGAAAGAGAAACAATTAATCTTTGGTGAGTATGAAGACAGAAACTTTCGCATACAAAAAGACACTACATATAACACTGGGCAAAGACAACAAAGAGGTTTCAAAAGATACCAGTTTGCATAAATCTTTGTAAGAATAACCTGAATCGTTTACGGAATAGACATGGGTGAAAACGATGCATCCCACAAAATGTTCTTTTTTCTTCCCAGTATACTCAAACTGCATATAATAGAGAAACTGCAATACAGATCTGACGTGACTTCATCTGACCTCACCGTATTCCACCTAATTTCTTCTAATCTCATCTCACCATACCACCTCACCTCATTTAATTTCACCTCATCACACCTCACCTCGCCCAATCTCACCTCAATCACTTCCCATCTCTCCCCTCCGCTCCACTCATCTCATTTTGTTTTCGGTCTCTGTAGACCACTCGCAGGCATGAGAGAAAAAGGCTATGAGATCATCTAGGCCTATTTAGACGAGATCTGGGTTAGTGTAAATCACGACCTATCGAACGAAGGGGTGGACTACAACTGAGAACAGGGTTGGCCGGAAAACAACTTTTGACAAAGGACAACGTATCACTGCGCTGCATTGCAGGCAGGAGAAGAAAACATAGGCTTCGTCGAAGGGTGTGCTTTCGTATTCACCTCCTTGCATATGGAAAGCCTCAACTCCCACAGGGAGATAAACTCAATCATATCGGTATTTAATAGAATGGCTACAAGATTGTTTATTGCCTCGCCTGGAAAAACCTACATACATTGTAATGGACAATTCAAGTTATCACTCTGTGCTGGAAGAGAGCTTGTGAATCACTACATGTAACAGTGTAAAATCTGAAATTCTGGCCTGGCTAGACAGCCACTACTTTTCCTACAAAACAACCCAGAGTTAAATGGGCTCATCTAAAGAATGGGCCAGAAAAAAATCTATGCCTATGACATCACCACCAGCATGGCCATGAAGTTTTGCCTCAGCCACCTTACCACAGCGATTTGAACTCGAAGAATATTATATGGAGATACATCAAGGGGGAAGTCGCCAGAAACAACAGAACTTCAAACTCAAATCAACGATCTGACTGAGTGAGTCAGCAAGAGAAAGGGTCGATGCAGGGAACTGGCAGACCGCGGTCAGGCACGTGAAGAACGCGGAGGACCAATACATAAAAGATGATGGCGTACGGCCTCTCCACCCCCTCCCTTGTTATATCATCGGATGTCTCATCTTTATCATCATCACTGTCGCCATCATGTTCTTCTGAATTCGATGAATACTGCAAATACTGATGTTTCCTTATTCCTCTCTCATTCTTGTCGTTTGTCGGAAAAGTCATGATTGTTGCTATTGTCATCAACTCGTCTTGTTCGTTTTCAATATCTAAATTTCAATGACTAGTCAGGCACCTAAAAAGTGCATACTTCCTCCACAATACAAAATTGAGGAAGAGGATTTGGGGGAATCTTGCAATCGGCCTTCCCCAGCAGTGGTAACTTTACACACCTCTTACAATTCAGGGTGAACTCTGTTTTGTTCCAGACTAATCTAACTTTTCCACCAAGTTGCAAGTCAGGTTGGTCAGTAACTTTTCGCGTTATCTTGTTGGCACTCCGAACGACCAATCAACCAAACGACATATATCAGAACTATTCCTCATAACAAACACAATTATTGCCGACTAAATGCTATGAATTAATCTAATTGCATTTAACACCCCCCCCCCCNNCACACACACACACACACACACACAAAATGTCTGCCTTTATGTGGGATTGTGTCAATTTCTAAAAGTTCGATCTGTGCGCACACTTTTGCACATCATGCCTAAACAGATAAGAGAAATTTAATCACTGTTTAGCTCATCGAGGCACTGTACAATCTACACCCCATATTTTCGACTTTTATATACTTTTTTGAAGGAAAAAATTATTTTTTATGCAATTATTGAAAAATTGTATGAAATAGACGTTGACAAATTGAAATAGGATGCCATACAAAATTGGGCGTACGTAAATGCAACCATTTAAGAGACTTTTGCAGAAACGTCTCACGAATTGTGAATCGCATTACAGAAATATACGTTCGCAATGCAAACATTACACTGAAATGGAAAGACGATTTGCAAGTGCGCGCAAAACATTGAACTTGAACGACAAATTCTTCCAAACCATAATAAACACAAAAATAAAACGATGAAATTTCCATAATACATAATGTACTGAACTAGTAAGATTAATTCCCAGAATGTATAACATAACATACTGAAAAGGAAGGATATGTTCCCAGCGCAAACATGATCCTGAAATGGAGCAAAGGTAAGGACAAGCATTGCATTAAAAGTAGATTAGCTATTGACTACATTTAACAAGAAACCGGTATGTATGAAGATAAATAACATATAACTGAATGAAAGAATACGGAAACATGTCACTAATATGAAAGTGCCGACACCATAACACGTCACCATGTTTTCTATCAAGCATAAAGTATTCTGCTAATCATTCTGCATCTTATTAATATAGAATATTCTCCATTTTAATATAGTATGCAATGTAATATGGCTGTAGAATATGTAATGAGCCACAATGTAAGGCTGGCACTCCATAAGAGCACTTCATTTTCTCTTTGTATGATTTGTATGTTTAGATTAATCTCAGCCAACAGCAAACACCCAACTATCATCATCCTCATCTTCCTCATCTACTGTAATGTTGAGATTGCTTCTGCAATCGGAATAAAATTATAGTTGAAAATCACAATCGAGCCCACAAGAGATGGGCAATGTTTCCACCACACAATATAAAAACACAAATACACTGCAAAATTAACACCACATAGATTACGCCGCCTTATTCCACGAATCGATTTACATTTTGATGTATGTATGTATGTATGTATGTATGTATGTATGTATGTATGTATGTATGTATGTGTGTGTGTATGTGTGTGTGTATGTATGTATGTATGTGTGCGTGCGTGCGTGCGTGCGTGCGTGCGTGCGTGCGTGCGCGCACTGTATTACATCAAGAGATTGAAGAAAGAAGTTCAGACAACGCACGGACACCATACAATGTAAGGCTGTCAACTCTGGCTCCCAGATGACAGTGACGAAGCATTTTGTCCATGTTGAAAAACGTTTAAAATTGGAATAAGATCATCTTGCATACAGCCAGATTATGGACTTTCAAGAATAATGTTACTTCGTAGGTGATTCTGCCAGAACACGAAGTTGTTTTTTTTTTGGGTCAGTACTCACCCAACTCATTATAGTCTATAATGTCTTCATTGTCTTTCTGCTGCCTCCATTCTCTGTCACAGTTGCTCGTTGTACTAGTGTCTACCCATCATCTTTGGATTACCCATCTGTCCCTTACTACTCTCACTTCCACTTGGCATATAACACTCCATGCAGATTAATGAGTCCCTTTTCCCTATATATTTCTATCTTTTCATAAAAATCAGGTCTCTTCCCTTGTCAATTCTTTCCCCAAATAATCTTCATTTTCTTAGAACCGGTATCCAATCCGGCTTGATGACTCAGCATGTCTTAAAATCCTGCAACAAGCTTTGTGTTGATTATTTTCAGCAAACAATCGAGCTGTCACGCCGTCTCTGTTAGTGAGGAATGCATCTGCCCCAGATTCTAACAGGAAGGAGACAATGGATGCGTGACCTTTGCTAGCAGCTTCGATTAAAGCTGTGGTACCGTCTTGAGATTGTTTGTTGAGGTTTGCAGAGGCCTTGACGAGTTGCTCCGCGCACTCAAGATGTCCCTCCCGAGCAGCATCCATTAATGGTGTGATACCCCAGTCATCACACACATTCACCTCGGCTTGATTTTCTATAAGAGTGCATAAGCAGTCCACATGTCCTCTCAATGCAGCAAAGCTCAATGCTGTTGCACCTTGCGGATTGGGGTGGTCAACAGTGGCGCGGGCCTTTATCAACACCCTCAAACAATCACTGAATCCGTTCCAAGCGCAATGCATGATCGCTGTTTTCCCAAGACTGTCAGGAAGGTCACATTTTGCACCAGCTTCACAGAGAATACTCATGCAAGCTCTGTCCCCCTTTGAGGCTGCCATGATTAGTGGCGTCAGACCACTTTTGTCAGCAAAGTCAATAGCAAAGAGGCTTTTAGCCAGTAGCTTCACACAGTCTACGTGTCCATGTGCAACAGCAAGAAACAAAGCAGTGTGGCCTGCATTGTTTACTAATTTCTTGGTCACCTGGGTTCTTAAGGACTGACGTAGTCTGAACTCACTGCCTGTGATAGATGCATATTTCGTAACTGAATTTTCCAGCTTGACCTGAATAGTCGGGTCTCCATTAGCTTCCAAGAGCAGTTCGACAATTCTTACATTTCCAGTGGAAGCAGCCCTCATTAAGGCGGTATTTCCGTTGACATCTTGGCTATTCACACTTGCTCTAGCGCGGATCAACTCTTGCAGGCATTCAACATGCTCTTCCATCACTGCATCCATGATTGGTGTAACTCCCCACTTATCATAGGTAGTAATCATGAAGCTTCTTCCCAAAATAGCGTGAACACATTTTGTATGTCCTCCAGACACCGCAAACATGAGAGCTGTTGCACCTTGCTTATCGCTAGATAAAGTATTTGCCCAAGCCTTTATCAAAATATCTAGGCATTCAGTGTGTCCCATCCACGCAGCATACATTAAGGCTGTTCTTCCATCACAGTCAACCTTTTCTCTATTTGCAAACGCATTACAAAGAATAGTCAATGAATCAACATTTCCGTTCAGTGCTGCTTTCATCAGAGGCGTCAGGCCAGCGTTGTTGGCAGTATTTAGAGCACTCCAATCTTGTGTAAGCAGCCTGACACAGCTGTTGTGACCATTTTCGACAGCAAGCATCAGAGCTGTATCTCCTGATTTATTTACCAATCGAGTGTTGGCACCATTCGCTTTCAGCAATTTTACGCTATTCTCTGTGCCACACTGAGCGGCAATCATCAGCGCAGTATTCCCGAATGTATCTTGAACGTCCATATTTGCCTTCTTAGTGATGAGAATTTTTAGACAATTTTCAAAACCGCAGCATGCTGCAGCCATTAGAGACGTTCTGCCATCAGCGTTATGAAAATCGACACTAGCCCCTGCATTAATCAGGAGAAGCATCATGTCTGTGTCGTCATTTAAAACAGCCTGGATGAGGGGAGTTATGCCATCCTTATTCACCACGTCAGTTCGACTTCTGGCCTCAAGCAGGATTTCAGAACATTCTCTATGTCTGTTTTCGACAGACAGTAACAGTGCTGTGTTGCCATCTTTGTCGCTGTGGTTAATACGAGCACCAGCTTGAACAAGCTGCCTGCAACAGTCAGCATAGCCCTCGCAGGATGCTAACATCAGAGCAGAGATGCCGTTTACGTCTGTATCATTTACATCAGCCCCGTGTCTCTGCAGAATGGAAATGTAGTTCGGATGGTTAAAATAAACAGCATACATTAGTGGCGAAATACCATGATTGATCTTGTGATTCACTCGAGCACCAGCCTGCAAGAGGATCTCTAAACACTCTTCGCATTTGCCATGTGCAGCATAAAACAAGGCCGTGAAGTTATCTCTATCAACTGCATTGACAATGGCTCTGTTGTTGATGAGAATTTTAAGTGTTTCTACCTCACCGTGCAGAGCTACCAACATGAGAGCCGTTCTGTTATTCTCATCCGCACCGTTTACGTTTCCTTGTACAATGTCCTTAACTGTAGCGGTTATTTCAGTTAAGTCTTTGTGAATCCTGGGACTCAGGCACTGGACATTTTTACCGCTGTTATCCAAAGAGTCGTCTCTCGCCAAATCTCTTTTGCTGGAATTTGAGATTGCAGCTTTAGATTCATTCATGCTGGTGGACTGATTGGCCTTGAAAAGGCTGCCACTGCCACTTGTTTCCTTGAAAGTATTACATATTTTGAGACCGTCAGCATTCTTTCCGAGAGCAAGTGTCGACTTTTTGTTCGTGTACAGTGAATGTCTAATGTTTTCAAAGCCTTGGTCATTAGGAGTTGACTTAACATTAACATCTCTTCTACTTCCAGCCTCTGCTATTTTCCCACTATACACGCTGCCGTTCCTGATTTTCCACGTCTTTATCATCTGAACTACTTCTGGGTCTACACAGAGTTTAAGAGCAGTGGCTCCTTCTCTGTTACACAGCTCTGTATCAGCCCCCATGTCTAGGAGTAATTCTACGCAGTCGATATGCCCATTTTCAGCTGCATTCATAAGAGCTGTGGTACCAGCCGAATCTTGAAAGTCAACATCACAGTCTTCACTCAAGAGTTGAGCCAGCAGCTTGATATTGCCTCTCTTTGCTGCATCAACAATGGAGCTGCTTTTTGGATGCGTGAATGCAATATTTGGGGAGACAGTCTCTTTGAAAAAGGCACTCCTGGGTTCTGCTGAGTGCCGCTGTAAACGCGAGTGAGCAATCTTGTGTTGGTCTGAAACAGCAGTAAGAGGCATATTCTGAACATAGTTTTGATCAGGGTGCACTTTATGTATGATTTCCCTCACATTGTCATGATCACTACTTGTATGAGCTTTTGAATATGTCTCTGGGGTTACACGATTCCTCTCAGGCGATGGAAGTGTTATATGGCATTCATCTGTACTCTTTTGATCTCTCCAGGACTGCAAATTTAAGAGCTGCGTGGATCCTGAAATTGGTAACGAGAATGACTTGTTATTTTGCCCGGGTCCTGATAATGGTGTATTTTCATCCGTGTTTGACCTTTGTATGTTAGACTGCTCTGGAAAAAAACCTTTGCTTTGAAAAGAGGCATGATTTGGAATATCAGCTCTGCTTGCTGAAACATTGGAACCTTGGAGCCTGTTCTTCTTTATATGTTCTTTAATAGCCTGCACAATATGTGGATCTGATACCAGCCTTAGAGCCGTGGAACCGTCATTATTTATCAGCTCTGTGTTAGCCCCCTTTTCGAGTAATAACTTAACGCAATCAATATGCTTATTTTCAGCAGCTAACATTAATGCCGTGTAACCGTCTGAAGTGCAAGTATCGATATATGCTCCTTCACTGATTCTTTGTGCCAGAAGTTTCACTTTCCCTTCCTTTGCAGCCTCTATAATGGATAATCTATCTCCTTTTGCTTCTTTGCCACTGAGACTGGTTAAGGTGCTCTCGAATTTGATGGGGTTGGTATGTTCAGAATGTGGCCGTTTGTCGTCCAAGGATCTATCGGCGATATTTGTACTCCTACACTCCTGCAAGGAGTGGATATTGGATCCACTGTCAGCATCTGCCGAGACTAAAGGGGCACATTCTGGATTGAGACGGTCGTGTTTCTTGACATCCAAAAGGATACGCCTCACATTTTGTTTACCACTTGCTTTTGCGATGTCCAGCGCGGTCTGGCGGTGTTGATTAACGAGATTAACATCAGCCCCGGCTTGCAGAAGCAATTGTAGGCAACGTGTATTCCCGCTCTGGACGCTCAACATTAAAGCCGTATAACCGTTGGTATCACATGCATTTACATTCGATGTTTTCTCTAAGAGAACGCTGCAGCATCTGACGTATCCGCGTTCAGCTGCTAGCATCAAGGCTGTTTTTCCTATTTTGTTTTTCGTATCAACATCAGCTCCAGTGTCCAAGAGTTTTCGAATGCACTGTTCCCAACCTCTCTGAGCTGCCAAAATTAGAGCCGTTGAGCCACTAACGTCTTTGTTGTTGACATCCACACCCGCAAGGAGAAGTTGCGACAACAGACGAACGTCACCTATTGTAGCAGCAGTCCTCAAGAGTGCTGACTCTGTGTTTCCATTCTGGTCAGGCTGAGAACCAGACTTTCCCCTACTCTGATTCACACGAGCACCACTGCTGATACTTTGACTTCGAGGGTTTGCTGTAACCTGAGGTACCCTAGAAGATAATTGCTGAGTGGCAATGGCATCATGGCTTCTAGTTTTACGCCCGTATTGTCGAATGATTTCTACAACTTTTCTATTGTTGGCACGCTCAGCTAGTTTGAAAGCTGTTAACTTCGCTGTGTCTTGCACTTCTATGTTGGCGCCTGCTTCTAACAATATCTCTGCACAGTTTGTGAATCCTTCCTTCGCTGCCATCATGAGAGCAGTGTTTCTGCGAGTGTCTTGATAATTTACATCAGCCCCACGGGTTATCAGCGCTTCAACACATTTCGGTTTGTTGTGTAGAACAGCAAACATAAGGGCTGTGTGTCCGTCTTTATTGACAGCGTTCAAAGAATCAGCACGAGTCATAAGTGTTTTTAAACATTTTAAGCTTCCACTTTGGGCTGCAAACATCAACGCTGTGGTACCATTCCGGTCGCAACAGTTCACATCAGCACCATCTGCTATGAGACGAGCCAGACGAATTTCATTGCCTTCCCTCGATGCAGCCATTAAAGGAGTTACGCCAAAAATACCCGCACTGCGGTCTTTGCAAGCCATCGCACGTTTAGCTAATGTAGACCTGCTGGCTCTAAACGGGTGGTTTTGTATTTCCTTAACGATTTCTTATGATGCTGTTGTAATGAATATCTGAAACAACAAAATGAGCTTAACATGAAATGCATACCATTAAATTCACAAATAAATTAGTTCACGATAAAATCACCCTTTGCAAGTCGGGTTAGTATAGTTTATAGCAAAAGCAAAAAAATGATAATGGTGCCTGAACATCGTTATGCCATTCTATGCTTCACTAACATTGCCACAACCAGGGTATGTGTTTTGCTCCTGCACGAGATCCCTTCGCGGCCGGGGNGGGGGGGGGGGGGGGGGGGGGGGGGGGAGGGAGAGAGGCTTCGATGTTACTCAGAAAATATGGAATCCCTTGCGGAATACCGAGGGAAGCTCGGCATGAAGTTACGCCCTACAGTTTCAGATTTGTTAGTGGAAATTTTTTTCAACGGCCTTTTGTCGGTGGAAGTGGTAAGAACCAAGGATAATACAAATGCTAATAAATTAGGACATTTGCTGTCTTCCTTTGCCGTCATTGACACAACGAGCAAACACCACTTGCTGGTCAGCAATCTTTGTGTGCAATCGTTGCTTATCGAGTAACACTTAGAATCCCACTTGTTATGAAGCGCACTCACCGCGGAACTGCCCACAGCATAAAAGGACCGCCCTTTTCACCCAAATTGCATTCACCGCTGATATTCCGCGCGGGACCACAACACACGTAGTCGTGGTGCAGAAAAAAACAATTTGACTACAAAAAAACTGTGTTTACCATCATATGGCTTCTCCTTCTGTTGTCGCTGTGGGGTAATTGTGCGTCCAAAGTTCATTATTTACACTTTCTACTTAATTTTTTTTTCTTTTGCAATCATAGCTTCCATTTCCCCCACTGATGAGCAACATGGCATTCTGCAAATGGCTGCCAGATGTTTTGTACTGTTTTCTTCCTTTTTCAAAAGTACTAAATATAGATTATGTTGATATGTTAAATATGTCTTTGATTACATTTGCGGACAATACCACTATCATTGGCCTGGTATCAAGCGGTGAGAAAAATAATTTTATCTGATATACATTATGCACTACGATGAAAGCTGTTACTCACTGTAATGTTAACCTGACAAACTCAGTAGTAATGACAACACTGGAGTTATGAAGATTCATGTGCATTCCTGACCATAATGTGATCTCGAAACTAGTCAGGAAATACTCGCGTACACAGGCTGGTACTTGGCATGACAAGATCTCGCACCTACAGTATTTAAAAATCTACTTTTTATGGAAATCACCATCACTAAACATATACAGCACTACTGTTTAATCCAGTACTCCAGATATATCTGGAGGAAGGGTAGTGGAAGTTGGGTACTACTATATTTTTTCCAGTTTAAAGTCAAAACAGATGCCCTGATTAAGAATCCCTTATTCGCATTATTATT
Organism: Ellobium chinense; assembly: GCA_033807755.1. Classification (NCBI taxonomy): domain Eukaryota; kingdom Metazoa; phylum Mollusca; class Gastropoda; order Ellobiida; family Ellobiidae; genus Ellobium; species Ellobium chinense. Next base: position 1,318,970 of record JAWQUT010000075.1, on the reverse strand, counting down.
GAGAATTTTTTCTACCGGCATTTATGCACTGGCTGATAAGGTATCGTTACTAGGAAAAAATAAGTACTATGCACCTGTATTATTTGATGTGACAGCTCCCCGTTGGAATATACATGGATATTGTCATGCATATTCAAATCTAAAAATATAAACTTAATAATATAGAACGTAAAGTACTAATAAGTTGACAGGAAACAAAATATAGACCTATTTGGTCTTCCTTGATTC
>JAWQUT010000075.1:1255079-1299389 GCA_033807755.1 Ellobium chinense | reverse complement strand
CCCCCTCTCTCTCTCTCTCTCTCTCTCTTTCTCTTTCACTCTCTCCGCACTGAGACGTTGTAATGCACCGGCTTATTTTTGCATGATATTTATTTTCAGATCTTGACAGATCCCGGCTATTTTGACACACGATTTCTGAGGTGTTTTGGACGATACCATAGAGGTGTGACCCAATAGAAATGGCTACCACACCTGAGAACTTGTCAACATTATTCTCAGAGACACTTGCATTGAACCAGGCTGAAGGGGATACACGTTGTGCTTCGGCAAATGACAATGTGGCTAAAGCTTCAGAGTCATATCTATTGACAAACCCAAATAAGGATGAAGACAGCCGTTCTAAAAATGATGAACTTGATGAAACTGTTGAACATTTGGCCTCCGAAACGTCGGGATCAGCTATGCCCACAGATACTGAAGATGAGGGCAATGACAGCAACTTGGAGTCTTTTGTTTTTCTTCAGGACTCATCTGAGAAGGACGCAGCATCCAAGCCGACCCCATCTTCAACACAAGAATTAGACATTCTTTTGATTGGTAAGACAGGACATGGGAAGAGCTCCACGGGCAATTCAATTCTCCAACGTAAAGCATTCAAAACCTCAACCAGAGGTGAGTCCGCAACATATGAGGTGCAGATGGCGTATGCCTACATTGATGAGTACACTGTGAAAATTGTTGATGGTCCAGGAGTGGGCGATACGCGTTTAAACACCGTGGAAGCAACGAAGAAAGCATGTGGAGATATGGCCAAAGCTATGTCCATGTGCCCTGACGGTTTCCACGCCTTACTTCTTGTTCTTCGATTTGGAAATAGATTCACTGATGAAGAAGTGGACGCTATAGAAATGCTAAAAGGCATATTTGGAGATGGCATTGTGAGGGACTACTGCATCATCGTCATCACCCATGGCGATGATTTTGACGACAGGGATGAAGAAGACGAACCAGTTGAAGACTTCTCCGAGTGGTTGTCAGAGCAGACAGGAGCGCTGAAGAAACTGTTCATCGAATGCAAGTACCGGTGTGTGCTGTTTCGAAATAAGACCAAGGATACAGTTATTCAAAGAGATCAACTTATCGAGTTACTGCAGATGGTCCGAAGCCTGAAGAGCAGAGATATACGGTATACAAACGAACATTTTGACAAGTTCAAAAAGCAGCGCGAAGAACTTGTGGTCAAGTCCAAAGCTCCTGAGATACATGAGAAGATTATGAAAGAAACCAATCTGATCATCAGCGATTTGACCCAACTCAAGGAAACAGATGATGATCTGGATGAAAAGGATACCATTTTGCTACGCTTAGAGGACAATGTAAACTCCTTGCTCAAGGAGGTGGAAGAGGAGGACAATCATACTGGTGTCCTGAATATTCTGAAGGACACTGTTGTTCGTGTAGGGGAGTCAGTACGAATTGAAAAGGCCGTGAATGCACAGAGAAAGGAGGACAGAAAAGCTCGAGAGAAATTGATTAAAGAGCACGAGGTCCAAATGTTGGAGCTGGAAGCAAAGCTCGCTGAGGAAAAAAGGCAACTCGAAGAGCAACTGAGGACTGCTGGGGCCAAAGAGAAAGCGGAACTTGAAAGGAAACTGGAAGACCTCTGCACTAAAGCCAGACAGAAGGAAGAACAAATAGCTCGTGAATTTGAACAGAGAATGGCAGACGCCGCTAAAGACGAAGATCAGAAATGGCAAGGCAGAATACAACAAATGAAATCTGAACACACCCAAGAGATCAAAGAGTTAAACAGCAAATATGCGACTTTGAACAAGCAAGTCACTGGAGCAATGGAGCAGAAAGTGAAGGCTGTAACAGGTAATACTGTAGAAACGGTTAAAACGAAACGATTAGCAATACGCTAACACCAAAGGAAACAAGAAGCCCTGTTTATTTTTCTCTTTTAGACTTATGTCTAAACTGGAACTGTGTTTAAACCGAATCTTACACTTTAGTTTCGTGGATTTCGTTTTAACTAATATTTACTGCTGTAATATCCGTGTTTCTAGTCATAGTATCATGACCCCGTTATATAGGGTATCACCATGCTCATTATTTTGAAGAGTTATACGGTAGCTCGCGACAAAGATCTCGCCGCTTAATATCCCATCTCCATTAAGACCTCGCTCTATCGGTAAAAACGTTTTTTTGTCTATCAGCTAATCCTTTAACATCCCAGTTTTTCCACTTAAAATCCCGGTGTCACTAGCCGCGATGACATTTTGCTTTCTTTCATTTCCAAAAGAACTGCCCACTTCTACTGGCAGAATGCGGGCTTATTGCGACTGTTCGAATTAGATATCGCCTACATGAATGTGCCATGCTGTAACAAGGCCCAGGTAACTCATCCACTCTACAACATAGGGTCCTTCTCACCTGCGGCATGTTTTTTTTAATTCAACGACGATGTATGAAATATATGTACTTATCTCTCTTCTCTACCCTGGATCGTTGGCTAAAATCCCGCTTCCGTAAAGATCCCGCATATTTTCTGTCTCCCGAGCACCTGTTTATTAGCCAGAAACTACTGTATGTACATATATCTTAAATTCATTTATAGAGAGTTGAGTAGCATTCCTCCAACGGGATTTAAAGGCAGCTTTAAGATCATGAAACCATGAGCTGATGGGATTTATGAAGATCGCGGATCACGCTCAGATGTTCAGGTATCAGGTAATACTAACATGGAGATTCGTACATCAAACATGTAACGGATTCTCTGGTGGCAAGAAATTCGACATTTTCTGGTATACGTTCGAAATGTAAAAGGTCAACCCTTTGGAGATATCCGTGGATTAGCATTTTCAAGGCTAAGATTCTGTTAGTCCTATTCAACTTTTGATGCTACATATCCCTTCCTACCATTAAATTATGTAACCCCGGGATATTCCTAAGTATTTTTCTTTACTCTCAGATAAGTATCCCTCAAACTGAAAACCAAATATATTTCTACAGTTTTCTGTTACTGAGTTCTTCTACATCATTTTGATACTTTTGTAAAAATGTATCCTTCAGACGTTGCCGAAACTGCACAACAAATCGATTCTCCACACCCTGGTTTTCTCATACATATCCAAATCTACTGTGAAGTAAAATTGGAACAGACTTGTATTTAAAAAAACGAAGCAAGAATTAAATGTAACCCTTCAATATTACGAACTATTTCTTACGATCTAATATGTAGTCTCCTTCACGTGACAGAGTATAATACATGAATCAGAAAAATTTCGTGACACCAGTTCCAGGAAGATAGACATTTTTCTCATGGCTTTCCGCACTGCAGAAGAGCTAAATATAACTTCTTTACGTGAGACACATGAAACGCTGCAAGTTAATTTTTCACACAAGTAATGAATTAAGATTCCCTCCCTCCCCTTAAATTTAAGATAGTTAACAAGTGTATTGGTATAATATAATATATATATATATATATATATATATATATATATATATATACAGTCGACTCCGCTNAATTTGGAATACCAGAACCTTAATTAAAAGCTGAATAATACAATGTCAGGTAGAGGTGTCTGCAGATGCTGGAACGTAAGTGACGTCAGCGTTTTTGCCGCGGGCTTCTGCTGATCGGGGAAGGGGAATAATTCTGGACTTAAGGGCCAAACCCGGTAACTCTAGCTCTCTTTGTTGCGTCATATTACATACGCGCACGATAACAGAACGATGCTCTTTCTTCGCAAAATTGACTCGGTGGGCACCATAGATAATTTTTAAGGAGAAAAGGTATTGAAAAGTGGAAACTTATTTTTGATGTGCGTGTCCTACTTTAAGCGGGGTGACCTTTAAGAGATAAATTGGATCTCATATAATTACACATAATAGTGTTGGTAACTGACGAGACAGAAAAAGTACCGTCGTTTTTACAATATAACCGAAAGTAGTAAAATTTCTGAAATTCAACCACTGATGATAGAAAAACATACTTTTATACACTCAGATAATGCATCTTAACATGTGGATAAAGCAATTTTATTCAATCAATAATTGTGCACACTAGGGCCGTCTCTGTCTAAGTAACTGATGGGACAAAAATATTGGTAACTGATGGGACACAATGATAACACAATATTCCAGACAAGAAAACTACTTTGCAAAGTAGGAAATGAACTCTTCCTTTAAAATACATTGAACTATTCCAAGTATTCTGCACCACGATGCTTTATAGTAAGGTGCATTTGAAAAAAAATGGTCTTCAGGTAATATTTTACATGGAATGACCAATGAACTGTCACGACAATAGACTTCACATTGGGCTTGAGGATACATAAAAGATACGTCGGTCATCGTGACGGCCCTCGACTTTTGCCACTTAGAATCCCCGAATTAAGAAAAAGAAAAAAAAAAGTGCACACAAATTGTTGGTCCCTCTACGGTCATTTCATATTGCAGAAAAAAACTTCGCAGATCACCAGGTAAATGTTTTCTTTAAAAGTTACAATATTGATCATTTAAATATAAGCATGAAGACTTTAAAATATTAAAGCAAATCTATCTAAGCCGATGCAATATCCTTGGTTATTTGTGTGTATATATATATATATATATATATATATATATATACAGTCGACTCCGCTTAATCGCCCATTCTCGGGATCACGGAAAAAGTGGTCGATTAAGCGGAGCGGCGATTAAGCGGAGGAAGTAATTTCGGCCTCGGAGGGGAGGTGGAGAGGAAAAGCTTATCACACCTACTTCGCGGTGGCAGTTGTCACTCAGTCAACCGGTCTGCCATCCGTCGCACTGTTAAACCGTGTGTGTACATTATTTGTTTATCAATTGTAACGCTTCAACGGCTGATCTTTGGATTCAGGGGCGCTGAAGAGTGGTCGATTATCCGGAGTGAGAGGCGATTATCCAGTGACTTTTATATAGAAAAAAATTCGGTTCCCTGGGAAACGAGGCGATTAAGCGGAAAAGGCGATTAAGCGGAGGGCGATTAAGCGGAGTCGACTGTATATGTATAGACGTATGGAGTCACTTCTCTTTTAAATCAAGTCAAATTTTATTTACTTTGACTATGAGGTGTGTTAGCTCCATATCGTTGGTTGCAAATTTGAAAGAGCAGGTGATAATACTAACTAATGATGCCTACCTTGACATAACAGACACTGTCTGAAACTATCATTAGGATCCCCATTTTATTGTTAAAATGTTGTACGTGTATTTCATAGACGAACTACAGGCGCTTCGCAGGAGAAGGCCCCCTCCAAAAGACCCAAGCAAAGTCACCGTGCACTGTAAGGACCAGGAAGGAAGGAGTGCATCGGCTCACATACTGAAAAGTGACCCCATAAAACCCGTGATGCTCGCTTACTGTGGAATGTCAGGTTACAACATGGGGGATCTGAGGTTCCTCTATGATGGGCAGAGCGTGCAGGAAATGCAAACTCCAAATGAACTCGGTCTAGTGGACGAAGACATGATAGAAGTCCACTTCATGCAGACAGGTGGCAGTGGCAATTGGTGCTGATGTCACAAAGGTGCTGGACGAGCTAGATGTTGTTGTTGTTGTTATTGTTGTCGTTGTTATTGTTATTGCCGTCGTTTGGAACTCTCTATTTCTGTATACATTATAAAACTTCATAACTCCGCAGCAAATCATGCCCAAACTTTGCATGACGTTACTCGTTTTTATGGACTATTGGTTTAGTACACACATTTGTCGATTACCAAGTATTTTGAAAAGAACAGCGTGTATGTGAATCTGCAGTTGTTGGCGTCCATGTGAATGATGTCACAATATTGTGCTGTCCCAGAAGCCTAAATTCGTTTTCGGCCCTAATAAATAATTACGAAGGGTCTATACGGAGGTTGACCATTCAGTGCTGTAAAGAAAGTTATTTGGGCATTTTTTTTCCGTATGTCAAGTGTTAAATTGGGGTGAAAGTTTAAGATTTATAACAAGGAAAGACTTATCCTTAGGGTTGGGGTAAGGTGAAGTTTAGTTATTTAGCACCTGAGTGAACTTACTATAAAGAAAGCATTTTAGGGAGTTTTGTTTACGTTGCCTAAGTAATACTGTCCTGTTGTACAAGTCCAAGCATGCGGTATTGAATTAAGCACAAAATCAGGCTATTACGTTTTATTATTGTCGCTTAGATGCATTACTCCGATAAAAGCTGAAATCTATATAACAGAAGCAAAAAAAATCGGTCTCATTTTCGTAAAACTGCACTCAGCAAAGCGGTTCTTTGGAAGCATGCTTTACAAGCGAGTACATTTTAAGGCAACTAAAATAGAGTTCAGTTTGTTGAAGCATAACTGAGCTATATTAACAAAATTCAGCTTTATCAGTTTTTATCACTGACACTGCTGGTTGCAAAAGTCAGACACTGGTTCATGTCTGTAAATAACACTTGTTTCACAGTGACATTTTGTGAGGTGCCTAAATAAGTACGTGCAATATTCCGATAAGTGTCTCCATAGGTGAAATACGTAAAAAATATTTCGCATTTTCTATTTTGAAGCTAGACTAAGAGGTCTGGGGTTTTGCTACAATATGCGCGACAATATTAGCAATCTAAAGGCGTCAAAACCCAAATTTGGGTCAGATTGGCGTTTACTGGGGTGTTGCACCCAAGGAACGAAAAGCCATTTTGTTGTTTTTTTTTACCCAACGTAATTAGAGAATAAAGGAAATGCATGCAAATATCGTGTTACCCTCACGATCAGGCCGCAGTGGTAGTGGGCAGAGGAGCTGCTGTTTCTTATGAACCCTAATCGAGTCTGGGTTTATAATATGTAAATTCCTATGTGTCACTCCTTTGTTGTTGTCTAGATCCTTGATATTGTCACTTAACTGCTATGTCACTCCTGAATTTTCTTTCTTGCCAATATGTTATAAGGTTTTATTTTGGGGTGAAAAGAAAGAGAGAGAAAAAGACAGAGAGAAAGAGCTTGGAGGGGTGAGGAAGCTGCTGTTGCTTATGACCCTAAACGTGTCTGGGTTTATGTTTTGTAAACCTTTATGGGTCAGTACTTTGCTGTGTCATGCTTTTGAATTTTCTTTCGATACGATATTCATGTCACTCTTCTGTTATGACATGTCTTAACCACTTTTTTAACCACTTCCCTCATGGTTACTGGAACCTACTGTTCTTTCTTCTTTCGGCCCTATCTACAAAATGTGATTATATATCACTGTGATTCCAGGATATTTCTCCCAAGGAGGTTAAAGTTTTCTTTTACCCAATCTTTTAAGGGGAAGAAAAAGGTGGGGGGGGGGGNGGGGGGGGGGGGGGGGGGGGGGGGAAGGTGAAAACACCCAAAATTTTCACAGATCTCTTTCAAATACAGTCACCTCGAATTCTGATGTGGTCCCCAATTTTCACCGCATGCTAATACATAGACTTGACACACTTTATTTTAATTTCTAGAAGGCTCAGATTGTACCTGAAACTTTAAAGTCTATGCTTTATTTAGTTCACAGGTCATTTTATATAGTTCTACACCCTGACACTGGTTGACAGTGCCCCCGAAAAGGAGGATTTTAATTATATATTAGCGGATAAATTCGGTTGTACAAAATGAGTCATTTGGCCTTCTAATAGGTGCCTAAACTTATCATGCCTGTTGATGCAGTGTTTCCGAATGACGTTTGCCAATGACTATTAAGAATGATGATCATGTTCTATATCGCTGTGATTTGCTCCTTTTTAATTTGGACCCTATTTTGAATATTAAATACATTTTAGGCTTCAACACTGTGTTTGGTTCTCGTGTAAATGTCTTGATAATGACCGTATGCAGTTTCTTGGACTGTTGCATGGTCAGTTTTGATTCTGTACAAACGTTATAGATAAACAAAAATTTTGAGAAGAACAGCGTGTGGACGCCTCTATTTGTTTCTCTTCCGTCAAAAGATCAATTCTGGTCAGGGTGGCGTTTGTCGAGATTTTACACTCAAGGGTTGAATTGTAAACTTTCGATATTTCCATTAGGCAAACGTGACTAGAGGATTAAGGAAATACATGTACAGCCAAATCTGACGCTACCAACATAATCATGCCATGGTGATAGTGGGTGGGGACCCGGGGGTGGGGGGAGCTTTTGTTGCTTATGAACCCTAATCATGTCTGGGTGTATGCTTTGTAAACTTCTATGGGTTACTTCATTGTTATGTACGCTTTTGAATTTTTCTTATTCGACACGCCATTCTTCTTTTGACGTTTCTTCAAGTTATATCTCTTTTTATCGACTTTCCTGTTACTTGTTGATGCAGTGTTTCCCAGTGACCAGTGTTGATGACTGTTAAATGATGATATGTTCCAGAACCGTTGCGCTTTGCCTTTTTTTTAAAACATAAATTCTGAATATAAAATAAATATATATCTTCAACGCTGAGTTCGGTATTCGTGTAAACGTCTTGACAATGACATTATATGTGTTTATGAATTTTTGCGTTGTGGGTTTAGATTCTGTACAGTTGTTGTCGATTAGCAAGACTTTTGAGAATAATAGCGTGTAGGTGTCTTTGTTTCTCATCCATCAAAAGGCGTTAGAACTTGGACTTTAGTCATGGTGGTGTTTTTGGAGTATTGTACCATGGCGACGAAATGTATTATTTTTTTTTTTACGGAATTGTGACCAGGGGATTAAGGAAATAATTAAACGCCAACGTAACGTTACCCACACAATCATGTCACGATGATAAAGGGGAGCTGCTATTTTTTGATATCTTTTTTTCTATAGTTCCTTAGGGTATATGAGTTTATGGTATGTAAACTCCTTATGTGTCACTCTTTAGATAATAGGTAGTCTTAATTCTTTTGAACTGTGACTTCTGTGCTACGGTACACTTTTGAACTTTTTTTTGTTTAATCCAAACGGAATTCATGTCACCTTTTTTGTTATGACATTCCTTCGAGTTATCTCTCTTGTTTTTTAACGATTTTCGTCTTGCTCATTGATGCAGTGTTTACCACTTATGCATGGCAATGACTATAATTGGCGATCATGTTCTTATGTCATGTGCTTCGCTTATTTTAACCTGGATCCAAGTTCTGTAGTTCTAATATAAAATTAATCTTAAGCTTCAACAATGTGTCCGCTGTAAACGTCTTGATAATGATGGTATGCGTTTTTATGGACTATTGCGCTATGAGTTAGCAAGAATTTGAGAATGCTTCTGTTTCTGTGTTTCTTCACTTAACTCTTTCTATACCACATGCCATAAGGGGTAAGACCACTATAATACTTGGTCTATAGGAAAAAAAAATGTACACTAGGCCACTTCAAGAGTGAATGCAAGTCCCAAAGATGACAAAAGGGTATGATGTTATATATCATTTTGAAGGCAAAAGTCATGAGCACACGAATATAAAAGCAATACGAATACGAAACAGTTTAATGTAAGGCCACTTACAAACACCGATACATCGGTGTATGGTCAAAATGGCGACGACTCGCCCACCGATATGTCGGTATATGGTATAGAAAGAGTTCAAAGCGTCAAAAAGTCCAGATTTGGTAAGGGTGATGTTTGTCGGGTATTGTACCCAAGGGATGAAATGTTAACATTTTTTTCTTTTACACAGTCACGACTAAGGTATTAAGGAGACACACGCAAACGTAATGCTACCCACACAATTATCCCACGGTGATGGAGGGAGGAGGTTCAGGCTGTGGGGGGAAGGGGGTGAGGTGGGAGGGTGGTTTTGTTGCTTATGACCCCAGTCGCGTGAGGGTTTATACTATGTAAACTTTTATGTGTCACTAGTTTGGGCCGATAGCTGAATTTTAAGTATTGCGAAAGACAGTCTTTACACTGTAAGTGTCGAATATAGCTATTCTATTTCGACTCTCATACTTACTTCTGGAAAAAACGTTCCGATACTTTCGATGCTTTTTCCATATTTTCGATACTCTTCGATATTTTCAGAAGCTTTTGATACCTTTTGCAACGAAAAGACCAGTGGCTAATTTGGTTCTGACGATCGAAATCGAATGGAAATTAATTTTGATACCTTTCGACATATTAATGTCAATATATTTCGATTTTTTTTTCATACCGCTTGGCTGTGCACGGAGAAGACAGTGTTCTAAGGATCGGAACTGGATCGGATTTGGATCGAAGTAATTTCCATATTTTCGAAACCGCTAACTGCTTTGCACTGATGCAACCAGTAGCAGGGTTGAAACTGATGATCAGAAAAGGACCAAAACTGATTTCGATACTTTCTATACCGAACTTTGTGATGAAGGCTCTTTGTCACTGCAAGTTCTTACATACAGACTGTAACGGTTAGGTAAGATCGGATGGAGATCAAATTTATTTAGATGCGTTTTTAAACTAGATGTCAGTACTCGGTTAAATAAGACAAATCACGAAAGAGGATAANGAGGTGGGAGGGAGGTTTACTATTTAAACATTTATGTGTCACTAGTTTGGGCCGATAGCTGAATTTTAAGTATTGCGAAAGACAGTCTTTACATTGTAAGTGTCGAATATAGCTATTCTATTTCGACTCTCATACTTATTCGATACCTTTTGCAACGAAAAGACCAGTGGCTAATTTAGTTCTGACGATCGAAATCGAATGGAAATTAATTTTTATACCTTTCGACATATTAATGTCAATATCTTTCGATATTTTTTTTCATACCGCTTGGCTGTGCACCGAGAAGACAGTGTTCTAAGGATCGGAACTGGATCGGATTTGGATCGAAGTAATTTCCATATTTTCGAAAGCGCTAACTGCTTTGCACTGATCCAACCAGTAGCAGGGTTGAAACTGACGATCAGAAAAGGACCGAAATTGATTTCGATACTTTCTATACCGTACTTTGTGATGAAGGCTCTTTGTCACTGCAAGTTCTTACATACAGACTGTAACGGTTACGCAAGATCGGATGGGGATCTAATTTACTTAGATGCGTTTTTAAACTAGATGTCACTGTACTCGGTTAGATAAGACAAATCATGAAAAAGAAAAATACTTATTTCAAATAGCATTTTTTGTCCGGGGGGAAAGGGGNGGGGGGGGGGGGGGGAGGGAGAATGAGATTGTTGTTTGGGTAAGACAAACTATTAAGGCTTAAACTGAAAGTTTGGAAATAGTATCGAAACTCCAGAACTTGGGTTTCGATACTGACCCGAAATTCTTAAATATCGGAAGTACTCAGAAACGATTCTGCCCGCCACTAAATGTCACCTCTTTGCTCTGTTGTCTGACTACTACTATGTTATGCCATCCTGTCGAACTTTTTTTTTACCGATATGGTATTCATATCACTTTTTTGTTATGAGGCTCCTTCAAGTTTCTGTCTATATAACGACTTTCCTCTTGCTCATTTATGTGAAAATGATGTTCATGTTCCGATGTTGTTACGATTTGCTTTATTTTAACCAGGATCCAATTTTTAATATTAAATAAATCTTAAGCTTCAACACTGTGTTCTGTTGTCGTGTATATGGCTTGATAATTTTTGCGTACGTCAGCAAGAATCTGCATATAAGGTGGTTTGTGATCGTGGCATCTAGGTAATGGTGGTCGTATATTATGTCTAATGTCGCATTCCACAAACCTGATCAAAGGCAGGCTTTGCTACAGTGATGTAGAGACTTTGAGGGGGTTCTAATGACGTCAACGAACTCACTTCATCTAAACTTACAATTCTTGTTTCATTGAGGAATTTGATATTTCCATGTAGGCCTATCTTGTTTATATGGGGAACGATATTATAAGGCGATAATATGGCGGATCTGAGGTGCTGCTGAGGTGGCCCGAAACTGTTTATCGTTGGCTGCTCGGAACGCGGAGAGTCAAGAATTGTAGAATGTAACGAAAAACTGATAAGCAGGAAAGTTGAGTCAACGGGTCATTTTAACAAATGTAACAAACGGGATCTCTCGAACCAGACTTTGGGTGAAAATGCCTTTTAGCCGTTTTCTGCAATGTGGCTTTGTAAATCTGAGAACCAACTGTGAACACAGTATCAACTGCAGAGGCTTGTGCTTGCACATGAATATTCTTTGGGACATCATAAACAATTTTTTGGCACTTTCAAAGTGATGCCAGCTATACCGTAACATCGGAAACGTCTTGAAACTAGTAAAGATACAGAACAAAATTTCCCATACGAAAATTCCCGTCGCCAACCGGTGGCCGTTTTTACTGCTTTTTAGGCATTCTAAGTTTGAAGGGCTGAACTGCATCTCTCCGTCAGATGTACAGTGCCAAAATTCGCATGACAGACTTAGTACCTCTGGAAACCGTAGAGTTGAATATTTGTTACATGAAATTATGGAACATGTATGCTGTTAATATTTAAAATTACAATAGCTATCTAGCAAAAAATGTAAAGTATACCTGAACAGCCACTTAGCGGATTTAACAGGAAAATGGCCCACTCAGCTAACAGCAACAAAGCTTCTGTTGTTGTTGTTGTTGTTATTGTTGTTTTCGCTGCTCTTGTTGTTTGTTGTTGTTGCTGTTGGTGGTTGTGATGGTGGTGCTGATGATGTGATGATGGTCTGGTGATGCTGTGATGATGGCGTGGTCATGCTGTATGAAAGATAAATACATGCTTGTATTTGGAGAACCTTTCCAAGATGCAATCATTAAGAAGAGAAACTCGTGTCATAGTTCGTTCCGAACTCTTGGCCCGCTTAAAAAATTGATAACTCCCTTGATAGAAATATCTGAAATGTGGTGTATACTATCTGAATGCAGAATGACTTCATGACGATATGTTTAGCTTTTGAATAAACACAGCCGTTTATTATCTGGCTCATTTGCGCTTTATAAAATGCCAGCTCATCCCTAACAAGCTCCGCTTTTTCCATAGCAATGGGCTCTTTTTATTTTTCACTTATAATAAAGGCCTTACCTTTTTCCTGCGTCAAATTAAATTATAATGAACACTTTTTGAAACGCATCCAAAACTTGTTTATGTAACGATCCGTAAGGAGGATAAGAACTTATTGACGCGAAATTTAAATGTAGCTTGCATACTATTTGGTTGCATTGATCTTTAGGACGAAAAAAAAATTAACCAAGGTTTAACCATTCATACCAGTATTTCTGTGAAAACATTAGTTTGCTCACAAAATTTCCAAACCAGAAAGAATTCAATAAGGTGTTTGTGTTGTGTTAAACATGAAAATATCTTATGCCGCTAAGTCACAGCAGCCTGGTCATGTATGATAATTATTTTTTTTACATACCCATCCCGGGATTTTTGCAAACATTTAAGCCATTGGTAACTACTATAAACTCTCATTTCTGCGACCTACATATTATGAAAGTTCTGTCAATTTTTATAAGCCCAAATACGGAGAAGTGAAAACAGTTTAGATTCTCAAATTCAAAATACCATCCACCTAAGGTCATCAGTCTACACATCTCTCATGCAAACTTCCAAGTAATTTGATCACATGCTTATCTGAAAGAGGGGCATGAGCTTTCGAACGGAGACTATTCAAAGTGGGGAGGAACCTAGTGGTTGGAAGTCTGAGCAATAATAGGCCTAAATCTATTATCCGTTGGGAAACTCATGCCCCACCTTCAAATGCGGTATTTCAATAGCTTATTTACCATATCATTGAAACTTGATACAAGGTTTGTGAAATGCTGATAATCCTTTTCCTAAGTATTTTTTTTTTCTGGGAAAAATTGAAGCCGTTTTCGATTTTGTCTCTTTTATATAAAAATGACAAAGGGTTTCTTGCCAGAGAATAAAAGTGAAAATTGTGTACCGTGCTGCACGATTTCCCATAACATCTAACGACATATGTAACTTTTGTCTGTCTCCTGTGTCATGGACGAAAACACTCATTGTGTTGGTTGATTCGTCTTCTTGAGCTTATCCGGTTTACGCTGTGATGAATTAATTTCAAACTAAAATGGAGGCCATCCTCCAGAAAATCGCTTGGCATCTATACATAATTATATATTATTTATTTTGTAGAGGACGTCTTTACAAACACCCCTCTGACTTAAATGTACCGAAACACGACCAGTCAGTGTTTCGGTGTATACAAGGTCTATAGTTTTGGAACTAAAAAGGAAAGAAAAGACTGGCAAGTTTGACAAGACTAATTCTGCGTGAAATTCTCAACATTTTCGACTTCAAAATAAATGAGTGCCATGGTGATGACATCCACCAGTCAATCAATTCGTGTCAAACAACGTGTGGTCGTGTGAAACTGGCAAGCCACTGGAACAGCAGTGAAAATACAGATCAGGTTAGAAGTAGTCATTCCCACGTCACTATTCTTTTTCTCGGAAATTGAAAATTGACAGCCTATCGGACCAGAACCTCATAATAGAGCCAACTTGACGTAGGGGACGTTACATAATGAAATCAGTCAAATAAAATTGCAAAAGTGTTGAACCTGCAGCATCTACCCTAGGTTTGGGCTAGATCGTGGTTTTACAGTGATCTAATCCGTTGTAGACAGTTTAATAAATGTAGAACAACATAATTATGACCCTAAGATAAATTTTTGTCACATCACTGACCAAAACAAACCTAGCAATAGTCCTTTGTTGGCAGATTAGGGATGAAGGCAAAGAATGAGACTGGACTAGGTGAGAGAAAGAGAGAGAGAGAGAGAGAGAGAGAGAGAGAGAGAGAGAGAGAGAGAGAGAACGAGCGAAAGAGAGAAATGATCTATGAAAACAATACCCAACACAAGGTCTGGTTTTCCATCATGTCATAGCTTAAAGAACATGGAACTACATGTCATCAGATACATTCATCTTCAAAAAAAAGGAATAAACAAAACAATGCACTATGGAAGTAGAACTGTCACACACGTGTACGCACGCGCACGCACACGCACACATACCGCCTGCTGCACATGCGATTACGATGACTGAAGATGGCTGCTATTTTCTGCTGAGAGAATTATCTACGATATTATTCTCAGCAGGCAATAGAAAGAAGCTATAGATTTTCAGCGGATGATCAGATCGTCATAATTAGATATTAGCCTAGACCAAATCTGCCTCGCGGAGAGAAGCACCGCTAGAGGCAGTACCCCACCACCTGTTCTCGATAGTCACCACATCAAAAGAAGAGGGAAAACAGTTCCAAATACGCGCATTTGGACCACAAACAGCGAGACCAAAACGTTTGGACCATAACTTTGGGACTAAACTCCCCCGCTCAAGACTACGTGAATCTTCAGGGCTGTGCTGTCGCACTTTTTTCTCTCAGCTCAACTGTGCTTGTAACATGGGATCACGAACATAAAACAGGACGGAAATGAGTTCACCGAACATTGACGGAGAGCCTCTGACGCTGAAGGATCTTGAACTACGGGAAAAACACAAGAAACACTTCAACTCCTTAAATAACTTACATGTTTTGAAGGGCTTTCAAAAGCACGAGTTCCGTAGAACATATCCCCGAGAACTTAACGGTCTATTGTCAGAGTGCAAGTTTGACAGAATCTTTTATCTCGCCTTGTACTTCTCTAACTTTATGCAACGCATTGTGGACGAATGTATGCGAGAACTCAAGAATGGACACCAGTGGACACTGACTACACCAAGAAATCTGTCCACAAATTCGCATAAGTCAAGATCAACTAGGCCAAGACTAGCAGCAAAAGCAGCCACAAAAAGACAAAATGATAAAACAAAAGCAGAAGAGAATAAAGTAATCCCCAATGCGAAATTATACATGTCCTATGCGAAATCGATACATGTCGAATAAGTGACAATCTTACAGAGAAGGTCACTGGGGAAGAAACTGACAACATAACAATAGATATAAGCCAGTTGGAGATCTTAATGGGCTTACAGGTCTTTGACACCTATTGTTTTTTCTTCTTTTGGCCCTATTAACATTTTGTGTTTTTCTAAATATACCACTGTGATTTGGGGAAATTTCTTCCATGGAGGTTAAAGTACTTCTTTTGCCCGATCTTTTAACGGGAAGAAAAAGGGGGGGTCAACGCCCAAAATTTTTCACAAATGTCTTTTGAAAAAGGTCACCTCAAATTCTGATTTGGTCCCCAATTTTTCATTTGGCTGGTTTTGACCGCGTGCGAATACATAGGCCTACACATTTTATTTTGTTATCTAGAAGGCTCAAATTGTACCTGAAACTTTAAAATTGGATGCTTTATTTAGATCACAGGTCATTTTACATATTTCTACACCCTAACACTGGCTGGCAGGGCCCCAAAAAAGGGGGATTTTATATATTAGCGGATTAATTGGGTTGTACACTATGAGTGATTTGCCCTTCTAATAGGTGTCACAAACCTACAGTTCGAGGAAGAAATTACGGACAATAACCCCGTTTATAGCCCTGACAATAATCAAACACTGGCCAAAGTTGTCTCCCCTGCAATAATGCAAATCAGTGATCAGACACAGGCGAAATCAGACGACGATTTCTCCACAGCCACGCTCAACAATAACAATAATAATAACAATAATTTTATTAAGCTCAAACAGCGTCTGCTGTATAATATGAGCAAACAGAACAGTAACAATTGTAAACAGTATGTTCACTCTCTCACCCATACCTAATTGGAGACAGCCATTCGTACATAATTCATATAATAACTCTCACTCAACCATTTAGTCGCGCACCCGCTCAAACACACACACACACGCACACATGCACACTAACAGGCATGCTCACTCACACACTTAATGAAATATACATACTGAAAAGCATGCTGGCAGCATGACGGCACTGCTATTTGAAGAAAAGCGGTCTTAATTACCTTACTGAATGCAATGGAGCAATAATCACGCAATTCAGGATTTTACAGGGCTTAAAATAATCCTTATAAACTTACTCAAATTTTTCCAGCAATGTAAATGATATGTATTAACCAACTCCTTATATTTAATCATACTCGGACGATTCGATAATGTTTAGGCACATACAATTTCCTGTCCCTTCAAAACATGGGCAATTCAATATGTAGTGGTATTCATCCCCTATGACCAGCCTATGTCTTGGAAGCATTTTTGACAAATTCTATCCCTTATTCTCCCCGTTTTATTAGGTAAGCTGTGATTACTGGTGCGGTATTTAATTACATTATAAAGTTCTGGTGGGTCTAGCAAATTCAGATAGACTTCTTGCTTCCTAATTTTTCCCTTTACTGCTGTTACTCGCGTCTGCTCTACATTTCTGGATATACTGGTCTACTATTCTGTCTTTAATTTGCTTGTCGTTAAATGTAAGTATGTTTTCTTGAGTGATCCACATATAATTAAACCCACTGTCTTGCAGAATACTATGTACATATAGTTTAGCCATCTAGAATTATTATTGTTAAGCATGATTCCTTCTCTATACATTATTCTATATTCTATAATATATAAGACAGTTTCTCCTTTCTACCTGCTATTAATTTCCCCCCAAAAGAGATCATTCTTTTCTTGATTTCTCAAATAAGTAGTAGCTTTCCTAATTCGCAGTAGATCATGTAATTTGGAGTGCTCGATTTTACCTTCAGCAAAATTTTATAACATTTTGAAGGAAAATATTTTTTCCAGTATTGAAGAGTTTTCAAAGCCCCCTCCCCCCCCCCCCCCCCCCCCNNAAAATGTTTTGTAACATTGTACCGCTTCTTTGATTTATGGAACAGAGAGTCGTTTGTTTCTACAAGCTACATTAAAATAAGGTTTACTAAAATGTTTATTTTTATTTATGGAGCGATTCAGAGGAATCGTGTTCTGTTTACCAAACACTTTAGTTCCAGCTTCCGTGAATAATAACTGTACACCATGACATATTCTCTTTATGCTCTCTGGGTCATGAGGCTGTGGATCTAGGGCTGCACACATACTGTCAATCGTATTTTTGTCAATCAGCTAGGTGAACTCAGCTGAGCGAGTCGGGTCCCACGGACCAACCTTCACCGCCCCGGCGCTCCAACCGTCATCCCACCTACGAAAAACCAAATACTAGAGTGTGACTCGTTGCTAGAGATAGAGACAGACGACACAAAGGCAAAAGCAGTGAAGCAGCGAAGAAAAGCACTGATTAAAAACGTGAGGTACGGAAGAGAGCCACAACAAAACACAGAGGGAAAGCAGCAAACGACAGGCAACCTAGGGAGCTCATCAAAATCAACAACAAAAGCCGACCGGACTCACGTTTCATGTACAACTACGTGCACCCACAAACACAGGCCTGTCAGTGAAATGACAATGTGCTGTCTGTGCATGTCATGGTTCCACAATGACTGCGCAGAAATAAATGAAGTGTCAACGATATGGAACTGTCAGAACTGCAGAACTCTGCCGCATACGGTGCAAGAAATCCAACAGCAGCTGAAGACGCCTGCGGCCACCAATGCTTGTGAAGCTTCTTGCAAAGAAAACGGCAGAGGCGGATGAGCTGAAAATGGAAAACGCCTCCCCCTGAGGCAGAAACTACAGAGCCAGAAGGAAACAGTTCCTAGCCACTTCAACCAATTACTCATTGGCGACTTCATCATTAAGAATGTGTGATGCAAAGGGAAAGAACAGATTCATCACAACAGCAGGTGCAAAAATGGACGACCTATCTGCAACTCTGCTTGAGACTTGGCAAGTGAACAAAGATTCAACACAGTTACAATCCACTGTGGAACAAATGACTGTTCAGAATCCGCTGTTACTTAGAAACATGAATCTCCAACAGCATTTCAAGGTTTTTCAGCATTTCATTTTCATTTCAGCAGCTCCATCTTACAGGGAGAAAATTTTAGTGCCGAAAAACGCAATAAATACTAAGGGACAGCCCCAGCAGGAAAAGAAACACCAGCTATACAATGCCAAAGGACAACAACAACATGCGTGTCACCCACAAATAAAGTGGTCCCAGTCAGCCTACAATTATAGCTCTCACCATCTCAGCCATATTCCAAACCACAACAACAGACAAATACAATATGCTACAACTGTGGGGAAAAGGGGCACATTAAACCATACTGTCGTCACCCGGCTCTAGTAACGTGTTATCATTGCGGCAATTCAGGGCACAAGGCCAAGTTATGCTTACTCAGAGGCTAGGAAGATGGCCAGGTGTGTGCCGAGGCAAACTCTCAATTCTCCAGTAACAGACACTACAGAAAAAGGAAGAGGCATAGAAAGAAGATAAGGACAAAAACTAAAGACTGCTCTTCCATGCTGTACATTAACATAAATGGAATGACAACCGAGAAAAAAATGCTGGACATTGTTAAAACTCTATTATACAAACACCCAGATATTTTTGCCATAACTGAGACACATCTTACGACTAACTTCCCACCATGTAGCAAAATTACAGACTCAGAATATGCTTGGATGGGTAAAAACCGGACAAACAAGAGAAAGGGAGGTGGAATCGGACTGTATGTGAGAAAGGATTTTAGAGTAATGAATGATAACCTATTAAACTCAATGGATGATGAGTATGAGCGAATGTGGATCCATGTAGATGATAAATGTTTGAGAAATACAGCAATAGGCCTTGTGTATATGCCAGTAAACAATTCTGATAAACAGAAAAGTAAAGAACATTTCTCAGAATTACTCAATAATATTTCAAAGTTAAAAAGCAAGAATATGATTATGAATATAGGATTTCAATGGCAAAACATTAGAAAAATGTCACTTTACCAACAAACCAATATATAGTTGTAATCCTAGTTCTAATAGTAAATACTTGTTAGAGCTGAGACTTCAACCTTACTGCTGACAAATATACATATAAACTGCTCAGATTTTTACACATGGAAAAGATGGCCACCAGTTTGTGAATGATTATGGCTGATGTCTCCTTTTTAGCACAGAAGTTTTACACGATGTACACTGATGAGGACGGTAACTTTGGTATAGAAAGTGATTACAATGTTATAGAATTGAAGTCTGAATATGTAAAGTGTGGTTGTCGCCAAGGAATGCTAACCAGTCACAAGCTAAACAAACAGACGAGGAACCCTGTATGAAGTGGGTGCTTGATGGCGCGTTGATTGGAAAGCTTTTAAGGTTGAAATAGAAAATAAATTCAGTGACTGGAACGAAAACAAACTGCAGATGATACCTGGGAAGCCTGGAAAGACAGGGTTGAATGTGCAGCAAGGCAAGTTATTAAGTAAACAAATAACAACCATAAATACAAGTCGAGGCGCTTTTGGAACGACGAGATAGTAAGACTAAGGAACGAAAGGAATTCAGAGAAAGGCAGGAAACAACCGATGCCTATCGACAGAATTAACCTATAAAATCAAGAAAATATACAAAAGTAGGAAGAATAAAGTTAATATATCTATCAATTACTCAATAGAAAGATATAAATGTGGAAAGTCGAAGTCCTCAAAGATGTTTTGGGATTTTTTAAAGGATGATGATAAAACTAAATCTAATAAGGTCAACATTAAGTCGAAGGAAGGCAATCCTTTTCAACTTAACAAGAGGCAATTCGAGAAGTAAAAGAACACTTCTTAGCGTTAAACCAGGTACCATCATGGTGGATAAGGAAATGATAAGACAGAGGGTTCAAGAACTGGAAAAAGGAATAAACGATGACTGTAAACCGATTTACTGTGACAAAGCGACAATAAAAAAGCCTCCCAATGGAATTAAAACATAATAAAAGTATTGGTATCGAAGGAATTTCTAATGAAGTTCTTAAATTCGGTGGCAACGTTATGATCGAAAGCCTGTCAACAATGTTTCAACTATTTATAGACATTGAGAAGTTCCTCAACGAGTGGAAGAAAGATCTTGTAGTATTAGTACTAAAGGGAGGTAATAATTATACCCTAGATAATTTCAGTCAAAAGTATATAAGCTAATGGTAAAACTGATAGAACATCGAGAAAGGAGATATGTATCTGGAGGAAAATAACCTACTGGGAGACTCACAAGCGGGCTCTTAGAAAAGACAGGAGGGTAGACGACCAAATTTTCAATTTAATGAGCATTACAGCAATAATTAATAATCTAAGAAACAGAAGACACGTGTGGCTTTCCTCGACGCATCTAAATGCTTTGACCGTATTTGGAGAGTTGGACAATTCTATCAGCTCTCAGAAATGGGTATTTCAGGTAAATCATGGCGGCTTCTTCGAAATTAATATATAAACCTGTGGAAAATAAAATAATATTTAATACGTCATCTTTCGGCAAGTGCAGCACAGATTTTTTTAGGAGGTCTAAAGCAAGCATGTCTTGGCTCGGCAACTCTTTGTGCCATTCTTCTTAAAGATCTGACTGATATATTAAATAAGGAAAACTGGGAATTAAGGAAAAACTGTCAATTAATTACGTTCCGGCTTTTTGCAGATGATATAGTTCGAATTGCGGATTCAGAAGCGGATTTACAGAAAATGATAAATGCCACACACACATTTTCGGAAAAATGGGGGTTCATTTTCAACGCTGAAAAATCCAAGGTAATGATCTTTGGAGAGCGGCTGAACAAAGAAAGAACGTGGAAGTTAGGAAACCTAATGCTACGAGAATGTCAGGAGTATAAATACTTAGGGGTTTTTGTCTCACGTTCGCTAAGCGCCTCATCTCACATCTCACATTTAAAAGATTAATATAATAAATAAGAAAATAAGGGCAATGAAAAACATGTTAGCTAAAATCGGTAACATAAATCGTATAGAATTTTGCACGGCCATCTGGCACTAAGTGATAAAACCAGCTATTTTACATGCCAGCAGTGTGTGGGGTGATGTAAGTAACACATCGCTGGAAACAATTAAGTCATTACAATACAAATGTGCTAAAGCGGTATTTAACTGCAAACTAAATGTAAATAGGAAGTTGATACTAAACGAATTAAAATGTGAGGACATCGTGGTATCCTTAGAAAAAGAAAGTATGAAATATTATGAAAGACTATTGCAGTTACTATCCTCACGCTTTTGCAAATGCATATTAAGGAAGTCTATTTTATCATCATCGAAAATAAGGCGGCTATTAATGAGCTACGGCCCGTGATTTTGTACTAAATCCCACTGAAAAATGTGATATTTACAAGCCATTCTTAAGAATTCTCAGAAGCTGTGATAATGAAATTTCTATCACTTCAGTATTTTATAATCACACTAAAAATTAGAAAAAGATGTATACCAAAGACAAGTTCAACTTTTTGGGGGTTCAGCTTAAATTTTTAGCCAGAACAGATTGCTTGGGCCTGAATGAGGATTTGAAGAGAAAGAGTATATGTGAATCAGGGGAATGCATGAAATGTGATAGACGGGCAGATGAAACAATATCTCGTGTAATGTTTGAATGTCAGTTTTATGATCGCTGCAGGCAACAGTTTTCTAAGGAATTTTATGGCATATGTTGTATGGAATGTATGGAACATCTTAAACAGGATTTATTCTCTAAATTCCTTAAAATGTCCAGTTTTAACAAGTCCCTGTATTTATTAAGCTCAGAAACAAAGAACCCTTTTACTGAGAGGATTGATTGTTAATGTAAATATTTTAATTTTCTTAAATCAAGTTTTATCCAAACACTTCCTTCTGTTCACACTTATAGTACCTAACATTCTCTTTGATGATATAATATGCTCTTATGAAACCTGCTATGTAATATATAAATATATAAATCTATACATATACTGTATTTCTTTAGGTATTGTGTTGTAATTTTACGAGGACTCGCAGCCGAATCACCCCGATCGGCTGCGCCCCCGCTGTAAAGAGGCAATTCCTGAATTGAATTGGATACAAAGCATTGCCTTCAACGAGCTGCCATCACAGCTTTGTCTATTGAGGAAGTTAAGGCTAGAGAAATAACTGGACACTGAGACGATCAGTTTCTATAACACTATACAATCACTACACTACTGAGTCCTCCGCTGCACAAAAGAGAAACTATTCTAACATTTATGGGTAATGTGTGCCCTGATGATAGAGATGAATATGTTAGCTTCTTCCACGGATGAAATGTAGCATACTAACCCACATCATCAGTTTAGCATAATTTTATTAGCCTGCCATGCTTCAACTCTAATGTTCACAAACATCCAATGGCCTACCTTTAATGTCACGAACTCCACGGTGAATATCACATGCATATACTCCAGAGTATGTGAACAATTCAGTCCAGCCGGCTTGCTTTGTCATCAAAACCGTTCATTTATGCTATTCTGTTTCAACACAAACAGTTTACCATAGCAACATCATCTTGTGAATTTGAAAGTATCACACTGTATCACTTATCTCCTTTGAAGAACTGATTATCTGTAAGGAAAATAAGCGGGGAAGTTCCCTGCCACTGCCTAATCTACCACACTGGCTTTCTACTTAGGTTGAGACTGAATAGAAAATTGCAACCATATTATTATTATTATTATATTATTGTTATCCTTTCAGTAAATACCTTGGTATAGTTAATATCATATAATAGATATATGGTGGCAAAAAATATTTCTCTGTTTTGAGAGGGTGGCCTAACACCAATAATTTCTTGAATCATATGAATCATATTCAAATCCAACAAAAAATTCCTGAATATGAAGATTTACCTAGAAAAAATATCTTGCATCATTCCAGATGCTCTAGTCTATAATATGAACTGGTGAAGCAGGTATTATTTATCATGTTGAAAAAGTTTTTTATAGAGTATGTTCCAGCTAACTTGATTAGATTAGCGTATTACCATATTATGCTAAAATAATCTGCTTCTTCTTATTATAAATACTATATTCAAATGTTACATCCAATATAAATACTGCACTATGAATGTCGATTGTTACCATGCCTTTAGCAATGTAGCAATAGCAGAACTACGTTTGACTGGTTTAGTTTACGTTGTTTATCAAACCTTTTCTAGATGATATTTTGTGATGCTGCTGAATATATATATATATAGAGTCTGCATGTCAGTTCCAGCCACTATTGAAAACATACTGTATCTGGTATTTATCTGTTTCCGATTGTGACGGCTGGCAACTATTAGCTTACTGAAAAACAAAAAAGAACATCGCCAGTAACCATTTCAAATAACGGAGGCTCCTTAACTTTATGTGCCCACCACCCTTTTCTTGTATCTATCCCCAGCTTCTGCTGCTCTAAATCCAGGATTTCTATAGATCTGGGCCAATAGTCTGGGCCTATTTAAGAATCTTATTTTCATAGAGTGGGCCTATCCCGCAAAACCTATATTGAGCGAGATCTAGATGATCTATGCCTATGTTTTCTCCTTCATAAACCTCTAGTCAGTCTCACACACGTGACACATTACATGACCTGAGGTGAGCCTAAACCTAGACTATGAGTTTCAGATCTTGCACAATTCTATAGTCTATGCTGTGTGTTCCTGACCCTACACCCACAAACGTTTCGTTTACAAAAGGCCCAGGCTTGCTTCTTCAAACACAGACAATGCCGCCTGTTGTGTTATTAAGAAGAGGTTAGCCCTAGCCTAATCTGAGCATTGGTTCTAGCCACTGAAATCAAGATCAAATAACGCAAATTTAGTCGAGTCCAGTCTATCCTTCCATTGCCGAGAAGGTTCATCTGTAGGATGCTAATTGCACCTGTGTCAAGCTAGTACAGATGTTAGATCCAGATCTGGCTGGGTTAGACTAGACCAGACTAGAGTCACCGGAAGAGTGCTCGTCACCTGCCAACTGCCAGTGCTCGTCACCTAAGCCAGATTTCGGTTTGCAACAAGATAAAAACACAGCAAGCAAATTTTGTTTACACCGTTAAAAAGCCGTTGGATGTGGGATATTTCCGACTATTAAAAAGCAAAGTTGCAGAAATTACATCTTCTTTGTGATATGCTGGAGCTTCACACCTTCCACGACATATCTTTCCAAAGATCATCCACCAAGCAATGAACCGCATTCAGCCAGCCACAGTCGCAGCTGTTCTTTCAGCCACGGGTATCTATCCATTTGACTCAACCAAAGTGAGAGTTCTGGAAAGCAACCCCACCCAGCACAATGATTGTAATGAAAGGCAGGAACATCCTGAGCCCCCAAGATGTCCAGTGTGCAAACAAAATGTTCTAACTACAAACAGCATGCTGGTAAAGATCGGAATGGTACTTGAGGCTTTGAAAAGATTCTTGTTCCTCCCCCATCAATACAACCCAAGAAGAAGTCTGATCTGACTGAGGCTCGACTGCATCCTTCCAGCATCCCTGAGCCCTAAGAGTCTTTGGAAGTCCTGGAATCCCAACCACCCCGAAATGCTCCTGAGCATTCCATCAAAGACAAACCTTTGACCAGTGGAAGTTCAAGAGGAAAACAACGGCGGAAGAGATTCATCTCTCCTGCGCAGCGCAGTCATGGAAAGCCCTCTAACTCGTCCCATGACCAAGCACTCATTTCAACTTCTCATAAATTATTCCCCTATAATTATAAAGCCCCTCCGGATCTGCAACCTGGTCCCAGCAAAAAACCAAGGATGGGTGAACAAGAGTCTGATGAGAAGCCTGATGAGGATTCAGAGGAGCTGGATACACTCACGGATGAAGACATGTGCTGTTTTTAAAGTTGTCAACTGGGCCAAGTGCTACTCTTGCCCCCATTGGGGCCATTTGAAGTTTTGCTGCAAACAGATGTCAGTGCGCAGAAATGAAGATTTCTTCTGCATGCACTGCCTGCCCGCCACTAGTAAGGAATAACTTTTTTTAACATTCGGATATTCTCAACGCTTTTTCACGTTTCACGCAGTGTTGTGGTGTGTTCTTTCAACGGTTACATCGTTTCTGCAAGTTCTGATGTTCTATTTCAATGCTTAGACTATAACAAGTTCCTACATTCTTCTTATCTTCATATGAGACTCCTTGTTCATCTATCGATGTGAAAAAAATTCTGCTTGACTATCCTGGTAAGGAAACAACTGGTTCATTGTTCACTTTAGAATTTGGTTCATATTCTCTGTTTTCATCTTGTTTTCAATTCTTTTTGTAATTTATACATGAAAGCACCCAAAATAGGAAAAAAAGTAACTAAATTCCCAAATTTACAAATCACTTCCCAAGGACCTGGAGGTAGATGAGCAGACCTGTACTGCTCTGAGTCAAACCATTTTGCATTTCCAAACAATGACTGCTACCTTAGGCCTATGTAAAATCAATTGGGTTTTGCCATTGCTCGTAATGGCGTGGTCTGCAGGCGATGTAGTTTTACAGAGTGCACAATAATCGTCATAATTTCCTTCTCATTTCACAAAACTAGTCTAACTGAAATTCGGCAAGCAAATGAATATTAAAGTCCTTCAATTTGTGCATATTTTTAACAGCTCCTTAAAAAGCGACTTCATGTCCCATCATGTGACGAGCACTGTCCTCATTTCGCAAATTCCACAGCCTGTCTGACTGGTCTCTAAAACACCGTTTTTTGACGAATTTCTCCAAAGAATTTCAAAAAGTAGACTACGATGACAGAAGGTTTATACTAGTCTACAACAAAATCAAGTAAATAGTCAGATCCTCATAAGAGGCAGAAATGAGAACTGTAGTCTAGAATGTGCAAAAATGTGATGGGCACTGTTCTACTCACTCTAGCCTAGGATCTTCTAGTCTAGTCTAGACTAGACCAGACGTCTATCTAGATCTAGTCTAGATAGACGTCTATGCTTGTCACAGCAAAACGCAAAGCCAATCAATGTTTCTAACATTAGTCTAATCTAGGAGACTACTCTAGTTTATATCAGGCTATGTCGGAATATGCGGCTATGTACATATTTTAGTCGGCTTAACAACCCATGACACAGTTTTTCTGAATAATCCTTGATTCACAACCCACTCCTCTTTGAAGCAGACTAGCTAGAAGTGCCGGCAGCCATGTAGGTAGACTAACTAGTCTAGGATTGGGGTTTGTCGTCTGCTTACAAGCGTTAGGGGTGGGAACATCGATATCTAAACATCGGCACATCGAATGTTCGGAAAAGGTTTAAAGATCGATGTTTTCAACAAAAAAAAAAAACCATCGGGTATTTCGATGGCTGATTTTGTCAGTGTTATAACTGCTGTATCTTGACTTGGAATTTGACGTCTGGGTGAAAAAAAATGACCATTTTTCCATTTTATATTAGTGCTGTCACAATAAATACTGAGTTACTAAGCATTATTTTTCCTTTTTTACCTATGTTCAAAATCTGCCGCAAGCCGAGCCTAACAGATAGATGCGCCCGTGCACATAAACTGGGTGTGGAGGAGTGGAGCGAATTTGGGAATGTGGAGAAGGGGGAGGGGAGGGGGATAAGACACGTGTCAGATTGTGACACTTGGGTTGGTCCGAACTTGGATGATTAAGGGTGTAATGGACAAGTGTCTGTTCCATTTTTATTCTAGCTAATCTGGTGCATCTTCCAGACAACACAGCATCCATTTCCCCCATTAAAATGCTCGTGAAATCTAAACGGACCTTTAGTTTCATCTTATCATTGAATTGCTTCATCATATCATCATAGCCTTTTGTTCTTGTGTTTTTTTTTCATGATATATCTTTGCTCTTTGACAATTCTGATTGTATGTCACCTTTTCATTGAACTTGTTTCAGCATAACTCTTTTTTTTTATTAAATTCATGACTATAATTATGTATTTGCTCTTGACCATTCTGATTGTATGTTCTATTAAAATGTCAAAATGAATGTACTCAAGGTCATTCAGGCAAAAAGAAAGGATCCATACATGTCCCTATCCTGTCTTTTCTCCACGTTATCCCACTGATAGGTCATTTGAAACTTTTGCATCCTTTTTTTTATTCCTGTCTTCTCCTTCCCTTCAAAAAAAAAAATTATGAAAAAAAAAGAAAAAAAATGCGGGTGTGTGTGGGGGGGGGNGGGGGGGGGGGGGGGGGGGGGGCAAAAAACCCAGCCGTATCAAAATTTATGATGAGACTGCTACACTATGGGCGGTCTTGCCGTCATGGCGGTCTTGCAAGAGAGGCAACCTTGCAGAGGTTTTATATTTATTGGATTGTTTTCCCTAACATCGATTCGAACATCGATGCTTTGATGTTTTATGCCAAAAACGTCGATGTAAACATCGATTTTTTTTTTTACACCGGACATCGCCCACTCCTAACAAACGTAGGCAGTGTTGCCAGGTCTCAAATTGAAACACCTCCACCAATGCGTGAAAAAAAACAACCAAAAACATTGCCAAACCGAATCCGAAAATAGCCAAAAAATAGCCGGTGAAATCCCAGTAGTGGACATTAATCCCTTAGGGTTATGGGAATTAGAACAAGTCCGTTAGCATATAAAGGAATCTAAAAGTCTTGGCACAATAGAACATGGGGCATCACGTATTCCCATTCTCGTTATTTTTTTTTTAATTTTAACGCAAAGTCAACAGCACATTAGTTTCAAAAATTGAATGGCGAAGACCCCGAAGTTTTTATTTCGTTTTTTTGTTCTTACGAGGGCAAAGAAAAATTTTGCAATGTGACTTGACCTAATCAATTTAATAGGCCTAGCCTTGGTCATTCAACCTTGAGGAATATGGACAGGACAAAACAAAAGCTGCCAATAAATAGTAAATTCATGCCACAAACAGATGTTTGGCCACGTGAGAAGGCATCAGGCTTTAGAAATGGTCGCAATAGCTAGCAGGAAGGGTGGCTGGATAAGGAGGCAAGAGATGACAAGGAACATATGGAAACAATCGGTGATTGATTGTGGTGAACTTTGACATGGGGGGAGAATGGCAACTGACAGAGCATAGTAGGCTATGGCACATCAACCTGGAGATCACAGACTCCAATGGATGTGGCACAGTGATGAAGAGGATGTGACTTCTAGTAGGGGGGTGTGTTGGCAGTAGGCGTCAGGCAGGCACTGAGTCACTGGCTTTTGAGAAAGAAACGTGCGTGACAAATCGATCAGTTAGAAAGACATCCAGTGATGATTGACTTGAAAGCATTAACTTGATTTAACATCATAATATTTCGGCCCTGACCACCCAAGCAGCTGATCACCCAAGTGTTAATTTATTGAATTTGGGCAACACTGTTAACGAACCTGCCACGGGTTTTGAGAACAACATGCCAATGAACTTTTCCGTTCTTGTTTGTTTATATTTTTTTTTCTGTCTAAAGAAACTGTTCGATTTTATTAATGTTTTAGCTGATTACTAATCTAATTTGTTACCTAGTCAGAAAATGTCAACAAATATCAAACCCGCAACGGTCAAAATTTTCCAGCCAGGGCCTTAAAAAAAAGCTACATTTGCCAATCTGGCAACACCGAGCGTAGGCAGTGATGTCAGGTCTCGATTTGAAAAACTGCCAACAAAGGGTAAAAAAAAAATGGCCAAAATACAGCCAAACCCAAATCCGAAAAATAGCCACAAAAAAAAAGGCCAGTGACCTCATACTACGTTAGCATGTCCGTTAGCATGTACAGGACTCTAGGAGTCTTGACGCAAAAGAACATGATGCACATTGTTATTCCTATCCACAACAATTTTTAAAACAAGGCAATACAGTATTCGGTATCAAGAGCAAATTAGTTGGAAAAATTAATAGGCGAAGTCCCCAAAGTTTTGAGATGTGTGTGTGTGTGTATGTGTGTGTGTNGTGTGTGTGTGTGTGTGTGTGTGTGTGTGTGTGTGTGTGTGTGTGTGTGTGTGTGTGTATGTGCGCGCGCGCGCGCGCGTTCACGAGGGCAAAGAAAAAGTTTGCTGTGTGACTTGCTCTAATTACTTAGTTGAATAGACTTGGCCTTGGTCACACAAATACTAAATGACTTTCAGGAATATAGAAAGGACAGAACAAAAGCTGCCAACAAATAATAAATTCATGCCATAAGGTTAAGTCATATGGGGTTTGGAGGGGGGCCGGGTACATGAGAAGGCACCAAGCATTAGAAATGGTCAAAACAGCTAGCAGGAATGGTGGCTGGAAACAGAGGAAAGGGACAGAGGAAAGGGACACCTGGAAGAGGAGTGGAGAGCGGCTTATAATAGGAACAATAAATTGAAGTGACACTGATTGAAACTGAAACTGACTGATTGAAGTGAATTCCTTATGGCAGAGGGAATAGTGAGTGGCAGAACAGAGTAGGCTGTGGCTTGAGAACTTGGACTCTAATAGATAAGCTACAGTGATGAAGAGGCTGTAGTTAGCAGTAGTAGTAAGGGGCTAGGTCATAGGACTTAGAGAAAGAAATGTGCTGGATAAATCCATTTATATGGGAGATAGTCACTAATGATTTGAATAGAATGCATTATCTTGATTTTTCGGCCCGGAGCTCAAGTGTCTAGTCAATGATAGTAGACAACACCTATCAACAAATCTGCCTCTAGTTTTGAGAGCAACATGCTTTTCCTATTTTGTTGTTTTTTTTTTTTATAGATATACACATTTTTTTTGTTTGCATCCAAATAAAAATACTCAATTTTATAAACGCTTTTGTTGATTATCAATTTAATTTGTCACCTAGCCAGAAAAAGCAAAAAAAAAACAAAATTAAAGCCAACCTGGCAACACGCAGTGTAGGGCCAATAGGCTTCGGCAGGAACTGGTTCTGGACTCGGTAACTGCGAGTCCTAGCTCAGCGATTCCTTGGAACTGATTTATCGCTCGGACATGGTTCTTTGTATAACGAGGGCTCCTGTGCCTAAGCCCAAGCTTTTGCGGGTCTCCCAGTTCTGTTTTACATAGATGAGTCACAATACCTACTTTAATTGATAATGAGGGTCTTTTCTACTGCGGCATTTTTCCAATCAGCAATATATTCTATACACTAGACGAGCCTAATCATAATATGGCCAGCAAGAACCGGATTCGGAACCATGACTTTTATGCCAACTTCTGGTGCCAACTCAAGGTCGCTATAATCCGTTTTTCTGAGTCCCAGTCCGAGGTGCGGGTTTAAGCACGAAGTCCCACTGGGGCAAGATAACAGAAAACCAACATGTCAGTTCGAAATAATTACACTAATTTACATAGTGGTGATCAGGGCATCTCAGAGCAAAAAATGAATGAAGTAAATAATGGAAATTTTCAGTTAGCGTGGAGGCTGGCTTTGAGCTTAGATCTACGAAAATATAATCTTATTTCACAAAATTTGTTCTCGGTTTTATCACCCTGTCTTTTTCTCTGAAGATGAGTAGAGCATGACAGGGCTAAGGACCTCTGGGAACCTAAGCCTAAGGGTTGAATTCTGTTGCATTAGATTATGAAATTTATAGATATGCTATTAATACGTAAAGTCACAGGGGTATAAAATTAAAAAGGTAAAGTGTACCTGAAAATTTGGAGCGCCACCTAAGGGATTAGGGAGTCAATTTCACTCAAATGATCCATATTTTAAAGTGTGATTAACTGACATAGGTATGAAGATTACAATTACTAGTTTCAAGTAGTAGTTTTAAATTGGCCTTGGGGAGGGGTAACAGGGGTTGGATTTTTAATTCTAAAAGTTTGAATGCATACAAATATTTTGTATTCAGAGGGGCAGGCCGGGGGCCGGGGGGGGTGGAATGGCAGACAGGGGGTGTGAGGAGAGGGGCAGGGGGTTGCTACTCAAGTGTAATCCGTGCACATATTGCTACGTACGTACAATTATCCTGTTTTCGTGAGAGAAGGCCTAAAATCTTAGTTGGCCTCATTTGCTGGTAAAAGTCTCAAAATTTAATCGGTCCTGGAACATATATCTATGTGTCAAAATGTGACGGAATATATCTTTAGTATCATGTATTGGGACGCATTGATACGACAATGAAGAGTATAAAAGTTTACATTACCAACATTGGAAAGAGTATTGGCATCTTCATACCATAAAGCCTGACAACGAGGTGGAAGCATGTGTGAGATGGTTGGAAGAAGAATGGAAGAACGACAGGTAGCAGGAGGACATAACATTGGTTTTCGGTCACCCTTGTCAATTTTGAACATCAAACCATAAACTCCCAGTCCACACAGACAGGTACAATATCAAACCTTACGAGCAGAGAATGAACAGTTTCTGTTTAAACACAACAGGAGATGAGTTTTATTACTCACTGGCATACTCTCAATTTGTTCAGGAAAGAATTAAATACACAGATGACAATATTTTAACAGATCGAATATGCTGAAATATTGGAAACTGATGCAATCAGAGAAACAATGGAACTAACAAGATTACATCGGAGCTCGCTTAATACGAACACACTTAGTACGGAAGCACGGATACTAAGTATAGTCTTTTTGGTCCTGATTTTTCTTTTCTTAAGGTATTTGTATCGTTAATACGTATTTCTGTTAACAAGTACACTTTTGACCTGTCCCAATGTGTACGCCTTATCCGTGCTTCACTGTATGTTGTTTTTAGATATTGTGATATTGTGTCTTTTTTGTACCTAAGTTGATTAATAAACTTGTTGAACTTGTTTTTATTGAACTTGCAGATCTTGTGCCTCACTGGTTTTTTGCCATCAAAACCATCAATTTTGTAACAGAAACGAGTACGATTACAAAGTCATGTCGATTTTAAAAAAAATAAAAAGGGTTAA
Source organism: Ellobium chinense (assembly GCA_033807755.1). NCBI lineage: Eukaryota > Metazoa > Mollusca > Gastropoda > Ellobiida > Ellobiidae > Ellobium > Ellobium chinense. Next base: position 1,266,991 of record JAWQUT010000075.1, on the reverse strand, counting down.
ATATTCATACAGACCTTTGCACTGAAAAACCGAAGGCGAAACGTGTGAAATTATGGGGAATGAATGACGGCTTCTATGTTTTGAGAACATACTTTGAGTAAACATTTCTTGCTTTTATAGGCATAAATATGCCATGGAATCTATTCCTCCTGTAATAGTGATGCGCTCTTTTATATGCATGAGGGTTCAGTCACGGGTTAGTAAGACTTGTGTCGACATGTTCTAACTCATTTCACCAGTGATTTCATTTACTGTTGAAACTACTCTCTCACAAGGGTTGTTCGATAACACAAAAATCTAATGGTTCTGTGAGTCGAATACGGTTTTCAAGTATTTGGCGCAAAGGGCAAGGTCTTTAGATGTTCGGTGGCGAAAAACTAATGTATTCCTTGAGGAGAAGAGAGAACAGAGAGAAAGTTTTGACCTCGACTTCGTATTATTATTTATGTACTCCACAGAAATAGAGACTGACTAAACAAAAATAACGGGATTCCAGTTTTTTGAATGTATGTCCACATATTATGTTTTATAGGTTTATGAATTTTTTTTTTATTCCCCGAGGAAGGCCTTTTGGCCGAAACTTTGTTTTTTTCAATTTTTAATTTCTAGCTCCACCTAAGTTTTAAATGTTATACAGGTTGTCCTTAGAAAAAAGTTTTTCGCTTACTGTAAACTTTCACTTTTTTCGCTTTCGTTCTTTGATGATTGAACTGACATTACATTATTCTGTTTTAGTATTGTTAAATTTTTTTGAGACATTTTTTTTTTTACATACTGTATTCCTACAAAGTCTACATCAGTTAATTAGCTTGAAAAGAACTACCCGATAATTATTCATGATGAATTTGTAATAAGCTTTACTCTAGATTTCTTAGGTTAATTGTGGTTTTTGATACCGTTATAAGAAAAAGTTTAAAATTCTGATGAAGATTTGTTGTTGTTATTGTTGTTGTTGGTTTGATAATTTAAGGAGTATGATCTTTTACCTCAAGTTGGTCAAAAATTTTGCAGAGTCGGAGAAGCGGCAAACAGGAAGATAGAAAGAATTTGATGAGAATCGGAGGGAGGGTGAGGAGGTAACAAACGACATGCTGTGTTATAAGACAATGTAGAGAGGAAGACAAGAAGGAGGAAAATGCGACGGAGAGAAGTGGAAGCGAAACTGGGCGAGACGAGTGGTTTTGGGGGGAGGGGGGAGAGAAAATAAAAGAAAGTACACTGACCACGAGAATTAAAAAAATAAGGGACAAAAATTGAAGAAGCAGATATTACTGGAAGAGCGAGGGGAGGAAAGAGAGATACTCTGCCGAGGGAAAAATAATATAAAGCAGAGAGAAAGTACATGTTCCGAAGAAAATAGAGTAGAGTACTGACGTAATATAAGAGAAAGGAAAAGGAAAGAAACTGACGAGGAAGTATAGACAAAAAAAGGGAAGTTGGAAGACGCTAAGCAATGGACAGAAGAGGAGAGGAAGAAAAAACAAAGCAGAGACGGAGAACAGGATGGAGCATAAGCCGTCTGAGAAACGGAAATAAAGAAAGACAGAGAATTAGAAGAAAAAGAAAGAGAGATAGATAGATAGATAGATAGATAGATAGATAGATAGATAGATAGATAGAGAGAGAGAGAGGGGGAGATAGATAGATAGATAGATAGATAGATAGATAGATAGATAGATAGATAGATAGATAGATAGATAGATAGATAGGTAGGTAGGTAGGTAGGTAGGTAGGTAGGTAGGTAGGTAGGTAGGTAGGTAGGTAGGTAGGTAGAGAGAGAGAGACGTTTGCAATAGAATCAGAGGATAAGGAAACACAAGAAAATGGCAGGAAATAGAAGGGAAAACGGAGGTACAGGAAAGAGAAGGAAAATGGAGGGGAACAAAGTGAAAACGAAATAGTACGAAAGGAAGAAAAAAAAGGGGGAAGGAGGGAAGGAGAAAGAGCTGTGAGAGACACTTGAAACGGATGGCGAGATAATGCAGCGAGTATCTACACGTAGCACATCACGACCTCAACACAGTCGGAGAGGAAAGCCGGTCATCAGTGAGTGCTACCCCCATGAATGTACCCCACCAGACCTTTCACCCTTACTCCGCCCTGGGCCGACCCTAGGCACCCCAAGCTGGGCTACGCCCCTGGAAAAGCACCTTTGAATGATAATGTGGTCTTGGTAGATGAGCTGGCTACACTGACGGAAACTAGTTCAACACCTCGTAATAATCATGCGCCTCCTACATACAGGATAGTCAGTGGACCATCTTACTTGGGTGACAAAGGAAGTGATACGTACATGAGTAGTTTATATTTAGTTACGACACAAGAAGTAATACAGTTTTGAACCAGTGCCCCTAAAAATGTGTTCAAGTGACTCGTTGAGTGACCCTTTCAAACATACGACCGTTGAAATGTTCTAGGTTAGTGAGATTCCCGAGCTTTTAATTGAGTTTTCCAAAGTAAAATTCCACCCTGAAATTACAATAGCATCTGGCACACAGTTCTCAAATACCCAGGCAGTGAGTGAAGTAAAGCGTAGTTCTTGTCACGTCATGTAAGTTTGAAAATTGGATATAAATTTCATACAGTTTTATATGTCCCTTTTAAGGATGAAGCTACGTTGCATTCATAGACTATTATAATTATACTGTGACTTGACTTTTCTCACTATATCTTGTTTAATATTGAAAATCGAGGGCTCTATCTCTGCTATGGCACATGTGATTCATTTAGCACTTTGAGATTTTGTTCAAGCTTCTCTCAAGCTGCAGATGCAGTTTTTGTGTGCCTCTCCTTCACCACTTTAAGCTTCGTGGTAGTGACTTGGTTCTCTTTGCCATCCAGCTAGTTTGCAAGCTTTCTTCACCCCAGCCGCCGAAACAACTTTCAGCAGCACAGAGCTAAGGCTGGTTGCATACTAATGGAATAACCTCGAGTTACACAAAACTTTCTGCACATTAAGGAGTCTGGCTATTCCGTGGTATTTTGCTTCACTTGCTGGCAATACTCTCTGCTCTCTTTAAATGTATCCGGCCCATTATTTCTTGTGCTGCCAGCTGCCCGAACAACTTCTCTAGCAGTGCAAAGGTATGATGACTTGTTATTCTCATGGGACTTTCTGCAGCTAAATCTTCCAGTGTACTCACTGTTGCATCATTCTAATGCCCAACTTTTCTCTTGTCCTAACTGCCGGAACGACTTCTAGCAGCGCAGGGCAAGGATGATTGTTTATACTGAGCATTCAGGGAAAGTCCTCGCCATTCTGTTATAAGTACAAGAGATTATTATTATTATTGTTGGGCCCAGAGCCCTGTATTTTTTTCTGATTTAGATATTTTTTAGGCCCAGTGAATCAGTTAAGAAAGTGATCATTCATAATCGCAGTCATCTCCAGCAGACTATAATTAAATGATCCAAGCTCAACGCCCTTATCAGTATCACTCGAATGCCAACTATTCTAACGTGCCGGCCGCCGGAACAACTTCTAACGGCGCAGAGCGAGAATGTTTGAGCATTCATAGAGACAGTTTTTAGACTTTCCGACCCCAGCACCAATCCACAGATTTCTAGTAGTGTGTCCAACAACACTGGCTCGCTTGACATGGTCATTATATGCAAGCACGCTACTTTTCTCGTGCCCAGTGATACCAAGATGAATCCTGTACCTACGTGCATAGTGGCTACATAGAGAGAGCATGGTAATCTATGATATTATGCTAAATCATAATAGCACATATATTTAGAAATTGTGGCGAAACTACACCCTACCGGCTTTTCACAGCGTGGAAGACACTACTGGCTTTTGACAACGTGGCAGATACACCAAATGTAATCATTTAAAGAAATCCAGATGACAAAGCTAAGTTTCGTGATCCCTGCCCAGTTGTTCATCATTTATAACTTTCCTACTAAAAAATGATTGAACCAAATTTTACAATACATCTCATTTTTGAGCTGACTGATTCACGAAGACGAACATTTTTAATATAATTTATACAGAGTTTTGCACTGCAAAATTTAACACATTCCTCGCGCTTACTGTCATGAAGGTATTTGCGGCATTATTTTTTTTTAATGCAAAATAGCTCTTAGACCTTTAATGTCTATAGATCCTAAAGGCTTACTGAGATTTACTTTTTGTGTGATAAACAGGTCTTCTACTTCTTCAGTTTTTCTGCAGCTGTCAGTCATCTAGAGTGAGGGTAGATCGTTGCGATAGGACTCTGCTTGCGCTAGGGATCACTCTTTCCACGTTCCGTTAGCCAGATGACAATCGTGCATTTGCATACAGAAGTTGAAAACTGCTGTTTTGTTTTTCTCCGCCAAGATTGGCATCAGGCTACAACAGAGCCAAATAAGTAACCCTTAGAACAGGCAGATACCTGCCTTTACTCTGCTTTATCCATGATGAAACCCATAAGGTGATAGTCCAATAAAAAAAAAAAAAGATTGTATTCAACTAAACTGTACTAGTTCAAAGCTGAGACTACCCCGCTTTTGCAAGACCACTCATATCCGCATCACTATCATTCACTAAATTAAGAATAGCTCTCGCCGGTAATGAAGGGTCAGAAGCCGAGAACATACCTACAAGTAAAAAGAAACAAAAAAACAAACATCTCTACGGTATCCCTAGCTGCTGCTCACTCCCCAAGAACACATTCCCACTTTCCCAGGCCCAATATTCTATGATGGTGCCCCAGCCTGGTGTGTCTACGGGCCTCACAGGACGAAGGAAGGATGGGTCTGGAAGGTTTGTACACCCATGAGTCTTAGTAGCACTCCGACTAATGACAGGTCTTTCCCTGTCCGCTGTCTGAAAGTCCGAAGATGTCACTGCAGATACTGGGGCATGTCTCGTCCTCGTGTTCAAGTGTAGCAGTAGAAGGAGGAGAAGAAAGAGAATTAGCGATAAAAGTAATGGACATATTAGATTTCCCCCACTGATTTAGTGGTAGATAAAAATGGAATATACAGTAGGCAACGGTTAAAACGAAATCTTCTAAACCAAAGACTTGTGTTAGTTTTAAGCAGAATTTCCGTCTAGACATGGAGGCCTAAAAAGAGAATAATAAACGTTTTTTTTTCTTATTCTTATTGTTTTAGCAGTACTTTCGATCTAACCGTTTTCGCTTTAACCGTTGTCTACTGTAGTAGAAATAATGGAAATAGTGGCAAAAGTAATGATGAGAAGTCTTAAGGCAGCGATATTAAAAGCAAGATAAAAAATGAAGGCCTACACTGAAACACGCTTGTTACGAAATACACTGCCCTTCTAAACGGTTTCCTATTGCATGTTTAATTTCCCAATAACCATGATACTAATCTCACACAGGTATCACTTGTAAAATATTTCTGAAAAGTGTCACTTACGTATAAATGATTTTTTTGTAACAAGCATGTTTAAGTGTAGTAATACAGGGGAAATTCTAAGACAATGCCACGTCACTTATGCTAACTTCTAAAAAGTTCTGGCTTTACAGCACCCACTTTCGGTTTGAATTTCAATAATAAGTTAATCCCTGACAGAAACAAACAAAAACAACGGTTGTAATGCCAAAGCTTCTCAGAAATTTGCGTTACTGGCGTGCCTTCTGCTTGGAATTGCCCAAAAATGAATTAACCTCTGAAAGGAAAAGAACAAACCAACTTCCGTAATGCCAAAATTTGTTTTCAGAAATTTGCGTCACTGGAGTGGCATTCTGCTTAGAATAACCCAATAATAAATTAACCCCTGAAAGGAAAAAACAAAACCAAATTCTGTAATGCCAAAGTTGTTTTTTTTTTTCAGAAATTTACGTCCTTGACATGGCATTCTCCTGGAATTGCCCACAGGCAACGTTAAAACTAGTGGCAGTAGATTTGTGGCAGTTAAGAAGAAGACGCTTTCCAAAACTGCGTGAATTCATTATGACCGCTGATAGATTAAAAGATCATTCCTGTTGGCACACATACGTTTACTTATTTCAAAACAGCAGAATTTTTGTTACTGTTTTTAATGAAACTTGGATCCAAAGCCTAAGTTTGTTTCAAGCGGATGAAGAAATACTGCAGATCTCAATTCGCCTTTGGACTTTCATAGTTTTTGGAAATGACCGATTCAAAGATGTAGAAAGTGTAGTTTTACGTATATTAACTGGAATGCAAAAAACAATACTGTTATAATACTTATTTTGACAAAATTTATATTTCCTCTAATTCTGTTGGCCCTTGGAATCCCATTCACTTGTCGTTATTTGGATGTTTCTTACTCTGTTTGTCCGCCCTAAAGAATGGTCTATATATATATAACGTTGATTATGGCTGTTTTTAATAAAGTCATTGTTTTTCGTTCAAAACTTTTTATAGGAACTCTTCACCAATCAAAATAAACAGATTCTCTTATATCTTGCCACTCTCTGTAAAATCATCATGAATTCCTGAACTTTCGATCAAATTATCATGCAACATTTCCTCCGAATCATACCCAATATTATCAATATCCAAATTAGAGACTATTGCTGTGTCGGGTCTTATTCCTTATTTAGTATGATGCAGTTATGTTGTTTTGTCTATGTATTGCCATGTTTTATCAATGTTTGAGCATCCATATGTTACTATTTAACCTGGATTCGATTATAATTAATACTGAAATGGAAGTTATAATTTTAAATGAGTACAGACTTTAAAAAAGAAATGATGCAAACATTACAATTTGTCTGACAGGTTAAATAATATATACTTCAGGGGGCAGCAAGGCATGTTTCTTTCCAATGCATGGGGGACTCCCAGCCCATCTCCGGGGGACCCTCAGTTACACCCATTTCCCCCAAATCACTTCATGCGTTCATATCTTGGACCAAACCAGTGCAAAGACACGTGGTGCCATCCGTTTACAGAAGACCTGGTAACAGAGCGGTAGCCGAGATGTCTAGGCACTCCTTCAGTCGAATCTACTATCTTATCTTAAAAAGGATGAAACAAAACTGAAAGTATGCAAGTCAGTGTTGCCCGGAACGACATCACTCCCCAACCATTCCGTTGGCTCAGCTCTAGAAGATTCAGATGGAACCGCCGCAGATAAATCTACAAAACCACGGTCTTCCTCTGGACACAAGTATTATAACGGAGCAGAGGACGATAAGCGCATCATGACTGATCATTTTCTGGCTTCTTTTCCAACAGCGCCTTCTTATTTCTGCCGAAAATCTACGGGAAAGAAGTATCAGGGACATGCCAGAACTGTACAAGATGTGTAGTGTGGACACATGTGAATAGGGAAAACGAAAGCCACTTTGTAAGAAAGTGCTCCCTGAACAGTTTAAAACGCAAAACCCTTCGGTTGTTTTATTTTTTTCAGCCCCCAAAAAATAAGTGCAAACTCTGTGCGTCTTATGAGACTGGAAACATTTCTGAACAGGACTGGCGAGAGCATTAAAAACAGAAGGAATCAGCCAGAGCCGGAAAAGAAGCCGATAAGGAGAAAGCCCTGTCTTCACTCACATAGCATTCCAGAGGAAGATCGAATTTGCGTCATCACCATGCATCTTTAGTGTGTTCTCTTGGCTCCCCCTCTCCAGGTTTCCGCTCTTTACTACAAAATTGAACTGGTAATTCACAATTTCATGTTTGACAAGGCAAATCGTGATGTCCATTGCTATGTCTTGCATGAAGGCGAGGGTGGCCTAACTTAAAATGAGTTTGCATCTCGTATTACACATTACGTGGAATCCAAGCAAGGATTTAACATGTTCGTTACAGTGATGGTTGCACGTAACCAAACAGAAATAGCATCTTTTTTAAAAAAATCAATTTGCAGTCATATTTCTAACTTTACATGGCTCGCCATTTTTCAAATTTCATTAATGCTCTGCTTCATGTAAATTAGACTAGTTTTTCTAGTCTCCATTAAAATTTTGTGAAATACAGTTAGCCGACTCTATCATTCCCCAGATTAACCGCATAGAGGACCAACAATACAAAATCTACAAAAAGACCCGTTATTTAAAAACAAAAATCACTTTGCAGTCATATTTCTAGCTTTAAACCACTTTAATATGAAGGAGAAAACTGAGCAGGATAATGTAGATTTGAACCCGGTTCGTCGACGTGGTAACCAGTCGGTGGACCGTGTGAGCTAACGCATACACGTACTCGTCAGAGAAATTTAAGTGAATCTTTGCTAAAGAGTGAAACTGATGAAATTATATTGACAAACGCGGTGTTTTGATTTATGGATATTTGTAAGAATTCTTTTGTGCAATAAATCACTATTACTCTAAAGCTCACCAATTCTGGAAAAAAGAATTAACTATTGTTAGTCTAGTATTTACAGTTTCTGTATTGTCTTCATTGACTTTTTTTTTTTTTGCACTGTATAAGATAGTTGCTAAGAAAAGGGGTATTCCGAAATCGTCGTGTTTTCCCTCTGAACGAAGTTTTGTATTTTCACGAACGGCAGAGTGTAGTAGCAATCCACCACCCGAAAGGTGTAAGTAATCAATAAAATTTGGAGAATTTTATGAATTTTTTTTTACTAAAGCAAAGCGTGGAGACAGAACGAATGGCTTTTGAATTTTGTCAGAAGGAACACGTTTTTCTCCAAATCAGTGCCTTGTCTGTGAGAACATATTACTTAAATCCACGCAGTTAAGCAAAAGAATTTGTCTGTGAGAACATACTACCTAAATCCACCCAGTTAAGCAAAAGAACTTGTCTGTGAGAACATACTACCTAAATCCACTCTGTTAAGCAAAAGAACTTGCTTGTGAGAACAACATACTACTTAAATCCACTGAGTTAAGCAAAAGAACTTGCCTGTGAGAACATACTACCTAAATCCACTCAGTTAAGCAAAAGAACTTGTCTGTGAGAACATACTACCTAAATCCACTCAGTTAAGCAAAAGAACTTGCGTGTGAGAACATACTACTTAAATCCACTCAGTTAAGCAAAAGAACTTGCCTGTGAGAACAACATACTACTTAAATCCACTGAGTTAAGCAAAACAACTTGCCTGTGAGAACATACTACCTAAATTCACTCAGTAATCAAAAAAACTTGCCTGTGAGAACACACATTTCAATGTAAGAGGAGTGAGTGTAGAAAGCCTGGGAGCTTTGAAGTGCCTTAAAAAAATGGAACATGGTTTAAAAAGGCCAAGATTTTCTTTAGGGAATCTTTTTTTTTTCCACCAGACAGTTTTACGGTAAAATTAAATGTGCAAGAAGCTGCACGACAAATATCAGGGCCAACTTTTGATGGTTGCTTTATATCACCAGAAACAATATTGTCGTTGGCTATTGTAGGGAAGTATGCAAAGCGTCCTTAATTATTTGAGTCACACAGTATTCGTGAAAAAAAAATTGTGGACCAAACTGCATCGCTGAAGTACATTAGGCAAAAGTTAACAAAACAAATAGTACAAACAAATCAGAGTAGTGATGCCCAGTAGGTGTTAGGAGGAGTTTGCAGAGAGACAAATGAGTGTCGCTTTCATTTCCGTTGAAGATAGATCTGAAGAGACCCTAACACAGCTCATCCTCAAACACATCGAGGGTGGATAAGAAATCCATACAGACTGCTGGAAGTAGTACTCGTATTTTAAGCTGTCAGACCTTGGTTATGCACATAAGACTGTGAACCACTCCGTGAAATTTGTGGATCCGCAAAGTGGGGCCTGCACTAACAAAATAGAAGGCACTAGGGTGGTCACTCCGGAGATCTTTACCTTCCAGCCTCACCAACAGAAGTAATTTTTGCCGGACACTTGAGCCAAGCATAAAAAAATACATTGGATCCATATAGTCAGGGGGTTCCGGGGGGCTCCAGCGACCTCCCGCAAACGGTCGCGTACTTGTTATGGTGAAAAGAGCGTCGCTGGAGGGCGTAAACAGAAATATTCCATAAAGTTTTAAAGCTAACCCTACTTCTAACCCTAACCCTAATAATAATCGAAAGATAAACTGCCCGAGACTTCACTACCATCGTTGAGGTTAATGAACTTACCGTGTACGAGGTATACCTTTTATATGCTCGGACTAACCATGTTCTACTGGTCCTAGAGAGCTGAAACTTTTACAACTTCTTGAAGTACTCTCCATTAGCACTGATGCACGACTGTACCCTCCTAAACCAAGAGACAAAGAAATGGCTTCACTCCCCAGCAGGTATCCCCTCGATTGTTTTGTTGAACGTAAAACGCGCTTCTTCGTTATCCCTGAATCGCTTTCCTCTCATCACAAAATTACGGCGTGTCCCATTTTATCTTCAATTCAACAACTTAAATTTGGCATTCAGACTTCACATTGCTTTCATGGTTACCGGAATTCCTGGAAATGGATATCAAGTTGCCACGGTTAGTAAAAAATACACCGTTGGTGTGGTTTAATGTTTTTAAGATCTGGGGCGCTTTGTGAAGAGACTCCTTTTTGAATGCCTGACATTGGATAATAATAGCTCAAGGGATATCTTTGATTCCAGGGACGTGATGATATTCATCTTTACCATTGTTAGTAATGCTAGTGTTATGTCCCTTCGCCTGATTTTTTTTTCTTCCCTAAGGGGGAAACTTTTGTCCAAAAGGTGAGCAAAATTGAGGTACATGTATTATAAAAAAAACAAACCTGCCTGCCATTGTACCTTAGGTCGTCCTCTCTCTCTCTCTCTCTCTCTCTCTCTCTCTCTCTCTCTCTGTCTGTGTCTCTCTCTCTCTGTCTCCCACCACTTTCCCATGGTCAAACGTAGAGATGTGGACTCTTGTTATAACCCACCTCCACTCCCTTTTCCTAATTTCTCCCATATCCCCCATTTGCCTCTCAAGTCAGAGACTGCACTAAGTTCCTTATGACAGCGCATCATGCAGTACGTTTAGTTACCCCCCCCCTTCCTTTCCCACCCCACCTCTTCCTGCGTTTACCCCCCGCAACTGGAAGGATGATGAATGCAACAGAACAGAGAGAGGTGCAGGATTTCCATAATGTGGGCCATCTACAACATGCTGGAAAAAGAGATTGCAAGAATTGAAAACGGCCACTTATCTTTCTTTGTGTATCCCCCACAAAAAAAAACAACAACAAAACGACCCAAACCATCTTTTTTTAATACCAACCCCATCAGAATTATCCCGCTTTAGTGTGTTTATTGGTGGTAGGAGCATATTATTATTGCAGAATAACCCATTTATGGAAGTCCTTCCAAAAAGATTAAAGATGGCCCTATCGATACCTCCGGGTCATGCGTAGCGACATACGCCTCATTTTGACTGGCTGCAAGCCCTATAGTTGGCACTTGTTCCCGACCTAGCCTATATTCCTTGTCTTGAGCTATGAGGATATTTACATGCTGCTGCCGAGCTGAGTGACAAAATAAAAGTAGTCCCAGTTCCCGCGCTGCTTTACTACTGGCAGCTGTTTTCATTCATTTGGTACCAGATGATTATAGCCATGGTAAAAGGACTTAAGCAGGATGGAGGCGATGATGGAGATGACGGTGGTGAGTATTATCATCATTAATGATACCATTATACTGCTGTCTGTCTGAAGAAGACCGCAACGGCATAATCTTGCTGGATAATAGTAATCATATTATAATCATATCATATATATCCTTCCTCAGGGGAATATTATATATACTATTTCCATGAGGAAGGATTTTTGTTCGAAAATTTGGTCTTGAGATTTGTTTTGTACTGATGTTAAAATTGTGATAAATTTGTTCAAATAAGTTTTACTTCATTCACGGGTTGTTACTTATTTATGATATAATTTAACATGGAAGGATTTCCATATGTGGGCCATCCTACAACATACAGGGAAAAGCGAGATTGCAAGATTTGAAAACAACCACTTTTCTTTCTTTGTGTATTCCCCACAAAAAACCAAGCCCCTCTTTTATACTAGATCTAGCCCCATGAAAATAATCCGAATTTAGTGTGT
>JAWQUT010000075.1:1240680-1254131 GCA_033807755.1 Ellobium chinense | reverse complement strand
AAAAAAAACAACAAAAAGGAAAAAGGCAATGGATGAGATTTACGTGTCATTATAATAAGATATATAACAAAAGAATGTAGAAGAACAACAGAAATAGATGGATGTAAAATTACAGCATTGATGATTTAACAAGTACACTTTTTAAGACTGGATTTAAAAGAAACAAAAAAAAAATGCCACTAACAAATGAAATGAAATCATAGGCCTGTCTCTCCCACTGTCTCACCTCTCGTTCGCTCTCTCATCTCTCTCTCCCTATCTCCATCTTTTCTCTCCCTTTCTCTCTCTCTCTCTCTCTCTCCATTTCTCTCTCTCTCTCTCCCTTTCTCTCTCTCTCTCTCTCCCATTCTCTCTCTCTCCCTTTCTCTCTCCCTCCCTTTCTCTCTCTCTCTCTCTCTCTNTCTCTCTCTCTCTCTCTCTCTCTCTCTCTCTCTCTCTCGCATGCCCTGTTTCTTTACTGCGAAACATAAAAAGGTAGAACCAAAAGGCAAGTCAAGATAGACAAGATCAACTGAAACAAGGAAAATGTTTAAGTTTTGAAACGTTTGAACATCAATGTGAGAGCTGGAAACAGGCAACACAATATATTATTGTCACATGGAACAATGCTGTATTTCATGATGATAAAGTAGTCAGTGGGTCGTTGAAATTCTCTTTCAAAAATCTGTTGTTAATGGAATGCACTGCCTACACATGCTGGTGCTTTAAAGCTGATGTGTGACCCCTCATATTACTTTTCATGAGGCAAGTTACGGTAAAACACTAGGTGGTCCGAGTAACTTATAAGAGGGGTTAGTCCCTCACACAGTGACATTAAATCGGAGTACTGTATTTTCCTGCAGAAACCTTTGGTGGTGTCTCATAAGCTTGCTTAGGTAATCCGGAGTACTTTTTTCCTTCTCCGAGTTTCATGGTATAGAACAGTCCCTGGGCGTGTGACACCTTGAAGAAAATTGTGTCCGAGTCGACCTTCTTAACTCTAATAGATTTAAAGTCAGGCCAGTTAATGGTGACACCTTCTTCAGAAGATCTCACCCGAAGAATTCCATTTGCCTGTGCAAGACTCTTCCAATCGATCACATCTGGTCTTTAGTTTCTATTAATGTGACTTCATAAGGCCTTGTCTTACATGTGCTACTTCACATGGCAAGAATAATTCCGTATGTCTCCTCAGCACCTTTTCAATCACACTGTGCATAGTATCGCCTTCATGACCTGAGGAAATCACAATGTCTTGAGCGACACGGGTCTTGAGGACAGCAAGTGGTACGTCGTCATCAGAATCTGATCCAGTTGAAGTGACAGATTCAGTGTCCATATCTCCGGTGTTCTTCTGCAAACCAATGACTTCACCGGTGTAAAATCTCCCATGTGGAGACCACCACATCTCAACATTAGCTAAATTAGCTCCAACCTGCTGGAACCTCTTCGTGCCTCTCATTTTCCTCAGGTCTTTCGTACTGACAGTGTTGACAGAGGCATCTATGTCCCATCTCACGATAACGTTAAAATGTTTCATCTTTAAAGCTAGTTGTTTGCTTGAGTGCTGTATGGAAAGCTTCACGAAAACTCAATCAGAGCCACAAAACTCAATGACTGACAATCAGAAATACAAAAACTGGTGCGTTTTCTTTTACATTTCAGAAGATTGGGGCAATCAGTAGCTCGTTATTGGTCAGTGCATTAAAGAACTCTCCACTTGTCAATCAAGGCAATGTGTTACTTAAACAATAACTGTTACCTCGTCGGCAGACAATGCCAACGCAATAACGGGACATCTTTCGTTCCTCCGACAGTCAAACCGACGGTAGAAAATTGATTCACACGTACACTTGAGATTATGCCGACCGAGAAACAAACCAAAATCAAAGACGCAGATGTGGCCAGATGTGGCATTTCACACCTCCTTCCGAAGCGAGGATCCCGGTTCAGTGTTTTATGACTGACAGGTGGCGATGGGTCAGTTTGTGGCTAGGAGACCCGGTCTGATCTCTGATGCCCAGCCCATCCACTAACTGGCACATGCGCATGTGTCATTTTGCGGTGGGATAATCTGAGCGAATCTGGAGATCCATCCAATCCGCAAAGTGATCTCCGTTGCATAACTCTGAAACTATTGCGATTTCGCCCGTAATTTTTCGGAACATGAAAATATGACAAGAAAGGAGCACCCTGGTGCCAATAACTCAAAACCTGAAAATTTGACGATGTGCCACTTTGCGGTTGGAACGACGATATGAAAATCCTTCCTTTAACATGGCGCAAACTTGTATGAGGCAGTATGACACAGGACTCAAATAAAAGAAAACAAAATATGACAAAGTCAGCAAAGTCAACATCAATGTCAACATCAGAGAAGATGGTGGTTATTGTGGTCGTTATGGTGGCGACAACTGCATGAGGCGATTGGTAATTATGGTGATGGTGGGGTGGTAGTGACGAAGTTAGTCTAAAGGTGGAGGCGATGGGTGATGCCGATGGGAATAGAGATGGTAACTGGGTGATGGCAAGAAGTGATAATGGTAGTTATAGTGGTGATTAACTTAGTGGTAAGTTAGTGGTTATAGTGGTGATGCTGAAGAGTACTGCTTTACGCATATTAGGAGGAATTCCGAAAGAGGGAAAGATTTCTGCAGGAAACAACCCCTGAAATAAGAACCCTAACCCTACCTTTACCCCTAACCCTACCCCTACCCTAATCCCTAAACCTACCCCTAATCCTAATCCTAACCCTAACCCTAACCCTGACACTAGCCCTTGTGATTAAACGGGTTGTTGCCTGTGGAAATCTTGCCCCGAAAGAGACTCACAGTTGCTGCTCCCTTCTCAACGAATACTTGCATTAGGAATAGGGACTCGCTTCGACTGACACACCCTTCTCGATGGGCATTAAGGTTAGGATAAAAGGTAGGTTTACGGTTACGCTTTGAGTTGCATTTGTAATCTTAGGTTCCAGTCAGAAAAATGTGAGTTTGATTCAGAATTCCTTCCCCGATATTGCCGTCAATGAACGTAGATTTAATTAGAGAGATAAATACAACTCAAAACTGTGAAGAAAAACCGTACGACAGGTTAATCTGTGCGGCATGAAGCTTATNCCATTATACTGCTGTCTGTCTGAAGAAGACCGCAACGGCATAATCTTGCTGGATAATAGTAATCATATTATAATCATATCATATATATCCTTCCTCAGGGGAATATTATATATACTATTTCCATGAGGAAGGATTTTTGTTCGAAAATTTGGTCTTGAGATTTGTTTTGTACTGATGTTAAAATTGTGATAAATTTGTTCAAATAAGTTTTACTTCATTCACGGGTTGTTACTTATTTATGATATGATTTAACATGGAAGGATTTCCATATGTGGGCCATCCTACAACATACAGGGAAAAGCGAGATTGCAAGATTTGAAAACAACCACTTTTCTTTCTTTGTGTATTCCCCACAAAAAACCAAGCCCCTCTTTTATACTAGATCTAGCCCCATGAAAATAATCCGAATTTAGTGTGTTTATGGACATAGGTCAGGAGTATGTTGGAGGGTTGCCGACATATTATGGAAATCCTTCCTTTAACATGGCGCAAACTTGTATTTTGTATGAGGCAGTATGACACAGGACTCAAATAAAAAAAACAAAATATGACAAAGTCAGCAAAGTCAACATCAATGTCAGCATCAGAGAAGATGGTGGTTATTGTGGTCGTGATGGTGGCGACAACTGCATGCGGCGATTGGTAATTATGGTGATGGTGGGGTGGTAGTGGCGAAGTTAGTCTAAAGGTGGTGGCGATAAGCAATGATGGTGGGAATATAGATGGTAACTGGGTGATGGCAAGAAGCGATAATGGTAGTTTTAGTGGTGACTGATGGTAATGGTGATTCTGAAGAGTACTGCTTTACGCATATTAGGAGGAATTCCGAAAGAGGGAACGATTTCTGCAGGCAACAACCCCAGAAATAAGAACCCTAACCCTACCCTTATCCCTAACCCTACCCCTACCCTAACCCCTAACCCTACCCCTAATCCTAAACCTAACCCTAGCCCTAACCCTAACCCCTAACCCTACCCCTAATCCTAAACCTAACCCTAGCCCTAACCCTAACACTAGCCCTTGTGATGAAACGGGTTGTTGCCTGTGGAAATCTTGCCCCGAAAGAGACTCACAGTTGCTGCTCCCTTCTCAACGAATACTTGCATTAGGAATAGGGACTCGCTTCGACTGACACACCCTTCTCGATGGGCATTAAGGTTAGGATAAAAGGTAGGTTTACGGTTACGCTTTGAGTTGCATTTGTAATCTTAGGTTCCAGTCAGAAAAATGTGAGTTTGATTCAGAATTCCTTCCCCGATATTGCCGTCAATGAACGTAGATTTAATTAGAGAGATAAATACAACTCAAAACTGTGAAGAAAAAATGCACGACAGGTTAATCTGTGCGGCATGAAGCTTATCACTATGCGAGTAACAACAACAAAAAGAAATCTCATCTAATAGCCATCTACGACATGCAGGGAAGTACGAGATTGCAAGATCTGAAAATGACTACTTTTGTTTCTTTGTGTATGCCCCGCAAAACATCAAGCCCCCCCTCCCTCCCCTTTTTTTTGTCAATACCAACCCCATCAAACAATCCCTCCTTAATGTGTCTATTGGTATAGGTCAGGAACATGTAGAATGGCCCACATGGAAATCCTTCCCATTATATAGTTATACTGCCATCTGAAAAAGATCGTATCCTTAAGTCTATCCCATAACCCGTTCTTGCTGGATTATTTTCATTTTCAATCATCAGTAAAAGGGACTGTAGATTGAGACACTCTCTCTTGCCTTGTCTTGACTGCGACAGATTCATTTGCATAATGTGTTGGTGTCCGTAGAATGGTTGACCACTGTCTTAACAATTTTGAGTGCGAGTTCTTAAAAATGACTAGACCAAATCCGCAGAATCTGATTATACGCTCGTAGATCTAGACTAGCATAGGTTTACGATCTTCTTTCATGAAAGGGAAGGGTTTCCATATGTGTGCCATCCTACAACATGCTCTTGACCCGTACCAATAAACACACTCAGGGTTATTTTATAGAGCTGGTATTAAAAAGAGGGATTCGTGGGTTGATGCACAAAGAAAAAGAAAGTATTGTTTTCAAGTCTTGCACTTTTGTTTTTCTCTGCATGTTGTAGGATGACCCACATATGGAAATCCTCCCCATAAAAGGGCGGTTTACACAATTCAAACTCTGGTTGGGAAGAATTCCGATTGAGACTCACACTTGATGCTACTGCATCGATGGAAATTAGGATCACGGATTCGCCTCTATACAATGCCGCTCCCGCATCCAATGGCAATTAGGATCGGGATACTATGAATGGATTGGTTGTGCTAATAGGCATGAATTCCAATTAGAAGGGAAGGATTTCCCTCTGTGGTAACTCCTGCATCTACGGTCAGTACCTTAATTTCGAATAACGTACTAATTCAACCCAAACCCTAACCCAACCCTTAACCCTAACACTAATGCCTATCGAGACAGGAGCATCAGTCGAAGCGAGCATAACTCCTTATTGCCAGTTACCACATATGCAAATCCTCCCATTAGAAGTGTTGAGTCTCATTCGAAATTCCTTCCCTACTGCTGACTTAGCTCATTGGATCCATGCGCTTGTCCTCAACAACCCACTGTGGCTGATTCCTTCTCGTCGGTCGCTATCCCTCCATAGTCTTTGTCCACTCAACCAAGGCACCTTTCGGCATCAATCGCCAGAGATAAGCAGCTGTAGATGGTTCTGACATGTCTGACATGCTTTCATTCGCCAACTGCCATGACTTGACTCGAAATCTTGAAGCACGTCCAGCTAGGCTAGTGGACAAACGGTCGAAATGTCGACCTCATAGTTCTAGCCACAATCATATAATGTCTACACTAGTTCGCCACCGCTAGTCCGCTGAATCCAGTGCAGCTGAGCACAGCTAAGGCTGTTGTTTTTTTTTTTCTCTCCTTAACTTCACGTGGTATTTCGGATCTAACCAATAACCAGTATGGACTTTTTTTTCTCATTAACTTCACGGAGTATGTTGGATCCAACCATCAAGCAATGTGGATTTTTTTCTTTCATTAACTTCACGAAGTAGACTATGTCGAATCCAACCAATAAGCAATGTGGATTTTTTTTTTGGTGTGTGTATGCATTTTGCTGTGTTCACCAGACTACTGTTCACATCTGCATCTAACTTTAACGTATGTGCTGATCTGAGGCGTTTGCATTTAGGCCTAACGTGGAGTAGCAAGCATGGAGTAATTTTTAAAAAATATTTTGGTTGGAAGGGGAGGGAGNGGGGGGGGGGGGGTTAAAGGGCTGGGCATTGAAGACGTCCTTTTTTTTTGAGACTGGTAGTACGAGAAAAATCACCTTCACTCGTTCGCGGGCCTAGATTCGGGCTCCTTCTTTAGTATTGGCTAGGTCAAGGCACCCTATTCGAGCTGCGATTCGAACACTTGCAGAGTTTTTGTTTTATGACAGGAAGAGCCGGCATTTTCTAGTCTCTGACAAAATTTTGCCTCTGACAAACTGATCATTTAAAAAATATATATACATACTTTTTTTCGCTTTTTTTTTGTTTGCAGTTCTTAGTAAGTTGAAGATAAAGGGAGAAAAAAATCAGACTTAGACCATCACTTGTGCAAGTACCACGAGAAAGAAGACTGAAAAATGGTTGTTTACATCGTTTCAGTGGGTGGTTTTATTTTCCTCCTAAGAGTAAGATAGCCTTTCATAATCGGCAACTGATCGGTTATCCAACGGCATGGTCGACATTATCGATTAAAACACCGGATGATACCAATATTAACTAAGCCGTTTGTTGCTTTGCCATTTCCGCTTCGTAAAATCTGACTGAGCTTCGTGTTTTTAGGCAACATGACAAATCCCAGTGCCAAATAAAAACTTGAAGGCCACAGACGTGCAAAGACCCATACTTATGAAACATCATGGGAGGTCTTAAACGTTACCGATATATTATATATTATTCAGATTTAAAGGCAATACGAGACTATGTATCTTGTTCGGAGTCGGGCTGATTATCAGGTTTTCTAAAACTGTTCTCGGCCGAATTAAGAACGGTCCTTTTTCCAGTAAGTACAGCTCCTCCGGGCTCCTTCGTTCGTATTGGCTTTATTCGATGTCTTCTAGGGCAAGGCGTTCATTGTTGAAGCTAAGATTCGGGTACCTGCAGTCTTCTTTTTTTGCTTTGTTTGTATGGGAGGAACAGCCCAGCTCCCCTAGTCTCGACCATGCCTTTCACAATTAATGATCAAACTGAAATAAGGCAACTGATTATACGATCAATTGCCTTATTTGAAGTATGAACTTATTTTACTCTAGATGTATTTGTCTTACTCTCATAGTGTGATATCCTGTAACGACTTCTTTTAAATCAAACAATCATCACAAATTCCTCGACGAACTCAGCCTTTGCTGTAGTTATCAAAATGTTACGTTCCATTTCTCAAAGTTTACGAGGGGCTTCCTGTCAAAAAGTAAATTTAGAGTTTGGGTATTATAGATGGGATCTCTTACCATGGTAAGATTTTGCTCAGAAGACTCTCCCAGCTTCCCGTGAAAACTGTAGAGTGACAAACTACTCTTAACGCGGTGAGTATACCCACGTAGGATGTATCTCTATTTTATTACACATCTTGAGAACATACGATCATGTCGTTGTGAAGGTTTCAGGTACCTATTAGAAGGCCAAGTCATTTATTGTGTACAATGTTATCAATCCGCTAATAATTATACTAAAACACTCTCCTTTTTGGGGCCCTGCTATCCAGTGTCAGAGAATGGAAATATATAAAATGACCTGAGATTTAAAAAAAAACGCATTTAGCTTCAAAATTTCAGGAACAAATTGAGCCTTCTAGATATAAAAATAAATTGTGTTAGGCCTATGTATTAGCTTGCGGTCAAAACAAGCCTAATGAAAAGTTGGGGACCAAATCAGATTTCGAGGAGACTATATTAATTATTTGAAAGAGATTTGTGGAAAATGGTTGGCGTTAACCCTCCTTTTTCTTTCGCTTAAAAGATCGGGCAAACGAAGTAATTTAACCTCTAGGGGAGAAATATCCCGAAATCACAGTGGTATTTGTAGAATAAGATAATAAAATGTGTTTATAGAGCCGAAAGAAGGAAAAAGAATAGGTGCCAGTAATCTGACACGTGCGAATAGGTCACCTAGTCTAGTGCTATTCCACCGTGGGCATGCAACAATATTTCTGTATCCTCCGGAGCATTTTACCCTCTAGGCCCCAGAGTATCAAATATGATACATCATGTTTAGAGACCCCTAAAGTCCACAATAAATGCTTAATAACTAGATTGTTTTCTTGCTATTGTGCTTCATCTCCCTTTGACTGATTTTGACAAACCACAAGAAGGGTTGTAAAGGGCTTTTTATATATTTGTCTTAGTTAGGTCAATGGGTCTTTGGGCTGTAAGTTTCAGAATTTTTGGACTACTAGAAATGATAGCGGGTCCTAGAGGGTTAAGTTGAGGACTGGCAGTCTGAATGGGTTCTTAGAACTCTGGAAATCTGCTGATATTATGGACAGCCGAGAAAAACGATCTGCATGGTACATGATAAAGAAACAGGTTTTAGGATCACAATCTTTCCTTGCTGGACATACACCCATGTCACGCACTGTTCATCTGCTCCATCGGCTTCTAATTGGGTGCATCAGCTATGATATGAAGATGCCAATGTTTTTTTTTTCACTGTTGGCTATATAAGATTTTACAGCTCTCATTAACTTATCCAGGGGTCCCCATGCCAAAATATTTTGTTCTACACAAGGTGTTTAGCTCTTCCTCTAACTTTTGACACAAAGGAAAATGCCCTGAAACGAATTAGAATTTGAGAACTTAGGCAGTGAAGCAGGCTATCTAATATTTTAAGCCTTTTCACTCAGTAAATGGTTTAACCTTACCCATTCTAGCAGCAACCACAAAGTTATACTTGAGTGCCTTTACCTCATCTATTCTGAGTCTACAAATGTATTTGCATCTATCTAAACCTTTAAAATGCAAATCCAACCCCTTTTCACCTCACCATGGCCAGTTTTCTGATTTTATAGCGACTATAAAAAAATTGCATTATTTTTATGCCAGGTGCTATTGGCATCTTGATACCTCAACTCCTAATAGACCAAAAACTGTCACAACTTGGGTTATCAGTTCCGCTCTATCTCCCGCAGAAGTCGCTTCTGTCAACTCTGTCTTGTGTTTTCTTCCTCACTCGATTTGTGTTGATGCCAGCCAAAATGAGTTTTAAATCACTTTTTGACTAAATCAAGCTATTGGCATACCATTATAGTTTCATGTGTACCCTTGCATTATATGAAACCATTTTTTGACACAGTATCATTTTGGGCATAAGATATAGTTGCTTAAAGAGGCAAGGGGTTATCCCATTCAATGACACAATGTTCTGAGGAAATTGCGATTTAATAACAATTTTATAGTACCGAATTTATCTAACATGCCTCACAAAATGTCAAATCCATCCACAATTACTACTATTTGTCCATAAAAAGAATTTCTTTGGGTATAGAAAATGATTTTACCCGCTCGATTTCTACAACAAACATAAAAATTGATACCGGATGGCACGTACAAAATCTGTTATCTCAGTTCCTAGTTGAGCCTCATATTGATTGGCTGCAAGACATTTGTCTTTATGCCTTAAGGCATTCAGCTACAAAAATTGTCACTTACAGCACATCAGCCTGCTCTATCGAAGCGAAATTCATTGATGAATAATTTTTTGCACAACGTTCCTCCTTGTTGGCAGATTATTGGTGCCCTACTTTCAAGCTATCCTTTAATTCCAATTTCTGAAATATCCATTTGAAAACGCCCTCCTGTAGATCAAGGAGTTCGTGGCCTCATCCAGAACAAGTCTGAAAGTTTGACGAAGTGGTTGCATAAGGATTGTCTACAATGTCCTTCGTGACATTAAAACCAAATTTCAATATAACAGATATATATTTCTTTTGCAGATGACAGGATCTAAATTCCAAATTAGGTTAGGCTGAGAATTCTCAGAAAAATGTACAATTTCAATGTCTTGAGCAAAAATGTTCACGCTGGTTTACTTTATGAAAAGAGTGAGGATGAACGTTTAAATTCCAGTTCCTTGGCTCCATAAGACTTTTATTGCTTTCAGGAACCGAATTGAGAAAATGCTCACCCTAGCATTATTAACAATTCCACCATTCGCAACGGAAAAAAAAATATCCTAATGAAATTTAGAGAATGGACACTGTAGAAGACTAAGACATTCACATTGTCGAAATGCACACGTTTTCTAGTTGAGGGCATGAACTTTTTAATCCATCCCCGTATGACTTAACGTGCATCGTTAAGCAAGCTGCTGAATTGCTGTTTTCTTATTCAAGATATCAGCTGCCTTTCAGAGCATTCTGTATCTGTGGTTATGCCTTAATGGCACTACTAACAATAATGCAGTTTTTGTCTCGTATCCAGGCTAACGCCAGCTCACGTGACTTCACATCTATATTACCCCAGCAGGCCTGTTCACTCTAAGACTTTGTCTACTCCCGGGGAGCATACAGTGCCGCAGCTATTTACAGGCACTGATCATTAGCATTCTGACAATATCTTCCACTGCCTATAGACAGGTACCTTGTTTTCAGACTGGTGGACTGAGGAAAGTATGAACGAGAGGCTTTCCCAAGGCACTTACAACACGACCGTGGTTGGGAATTGAACCCAAAACCCATGAGCTTTAGATCTTGAGTCCAACGCCGTAACTGTATCCGTTTGGTCAGGCTGCAGGTCATTGGCGCATGACACATAATGATTGCTTTCTAGAACTCTTAGTTGCTGGCAGCCACCTGGGAGTTACTGTCCTGTCCATATTTTGCTGTTGTCTGACCCTCTATATTAATATTGTGTCTGCTTATCCTTCTGATTCGGGTTACAGTATCTTGCAGAAGCGTCCTTGCAAAGTCTGACATGCTGATCTGGTGACATGACATGACCATGCGACTTTAACCCTTGTGATGCGGTGATAGAATTTATTCTGCCGCCAGCTCGCGTCGCTTGAGTGCGGCAATCGAATATTTAAAACTCATTTTACTTGCCGATCTCTGAGCGCGGTGGTAGAATTTTGAACTCCACCGTCACCTGAGCGGCCGGCAGAGAACATGTGCAACGGTCATTATCAGTAGCAACGGCCACACAGCCAGATGGAGGCTGGGCCCGAGAGGCCTCGCGCTACGAAAATTAAGTTTTGCTCCCACATGGCACCAAGTATTTGGGCATCTGGTAAACATGAGAAGACCAACATAAGGGTAAAGAAAAAGCTTATCGAATCTTTTCATGCATAAAATCGTGTAGGTTACGAGTGGATTAACCCATTCAATGACAAGGTAGATGAGGCTTCCAGCAGTAGATGGATACCCGAAAGCTAGTGAAAGAAACATCGTATTTACAGGTCTAATCCGAATAGACTTGGTATACGGCCGTCGTGCCTTTTAAACAAAATGTGAAAATTTGCTACAAATTTCACTCTTTCTTCTTCATACTGTGTAACCCGTGTCCACAGTCCATGCACACTGTGTGTGGCCAACCAATGAGATAACGTGGGGATTCAAACTCACGCGCTTGGGAGGCGACACTCGTGGCGTGACCTGCTCAGCCACATCATAGGGAGTAATCTTCGAGATTCAAGAAAATGACAACTTGATATATGGGCATACGAAAATTAGTACAAAATAATAAACAATGAACAACAGTAAACAATGGCAGATTTAAATATAAATAAAGCAATACCAATCCTTTGAGGGCCTGCATTATATTATATTATATATTTGACAAGGAATCGAGATAATATTATCTAATGGTCTTCTTTATAATAGTTATTAGTTTACTGATTCGTTGTAACACTTCTGTATTCTTTGATTTTAGACTAGTAAGTTTAAGAATTTAGAAATATTTGAGTTTTTGCGACAACTTTCTGGGCATAATTTTTTGCGCTCCCTGGCAAGGTTTGCACAGCGTAATATACAACGGAATTCACCACCTACATCTCGTGTATATTACGAAATTCACAAATTCTATTCTGATATTCATTATTTTGGTATCGCCCGGTATCAACTGGCAACTTATGATTGCCGGTTCTAAATTTAATAAGGGGATATAGATCTATTTCAGTAAGTTCCAAAAGATTAAAATAAGTTTGCCATCTTCATTCTTCTTTTAACGTGATACAATGTCTGTCTTTGTTACCCGCCCGTACACATGTTTGCTGTTGTCTTCGACTTTTTACTTCACAGCTGTTACTCAACCACTTACCAGATATCCGAATGGCACAACTACAGTACAAAAAATAATACGTCTTCTATAAAGATTTTACCCTACTCTGTTGCTTTTTCGTTGCTTGCTAGCTAGCTAACTGCTGTCTGTCTGTCTGCCTGCCTGCCTGCCTACCTACCTGCCTGCCTGCCCGCCTGACTGTCTCTTCTTTCTCGCTTATCGGTCATTCCTACTTCCCTCCGAGAAACTCAGTTTGATTTCCATTACACAGATGAGGAGCGCCATATGTCTTCTTACTGTCTTGTTCCTGTGGGAATCCATTGTCACACTCTCACTCGGCAACCAAGTCCCCCAACAATGCCAGGCTTGTGATGCAGCATGCAGCACCAAAGATTGGAACACCATAAGCAGTTGCATTTCCTCTTGCATTGATGTGTGCAAGTATATGAGGTATATATCTGAGATAGGGTGTGTATAGTTTGAAAGTATACAAGGTATATAACTGAAAAAAGGATGTGTACAATGTGGAGGTACATGAGGTATATATCTGAGATACACCATGTATAGTTTGTAAGTAAATATCTAAGATAGGGTGTGTAGGCCTATAGTTTGAAAGTATACCAGGTGTGTTTCTGAGATAGGCTGTATTTAGTTTGAAAGTATACAAAGTATGTATCTAAGATAGGCTGTGTATAGTTTGAAAGTATAAAAGGTTTATATATGAGATAGACTGTGCATTTTGACAAAACCTTTATGCAGATTTCTTTGGGCTATAGCTAGTTACATAATGAAAGTTAAAGACATATTCTGCAGTTTGCAGCCATTTTTCTCATTTCATTTTTTGAGGGGGAAAAGGGGAGGGGGAGTGTTATGATAATTTGGGCATGACTTTGCACCGCTCCAAATTTCACCCATAATGCCCCTGTACGCATAATTGTCTCACTTTCATGCAATTATAATGTGTTAAAATATTTGTATAGGGACATGGTTGAAGGCGAAAGGCTAATAAAATCTAGCGAGAGGATATCTGAGAAAAGAACAATAAATCACCTTTTGAGTAAAGAGCAGGAACTGCATGCATTAGGCTGGCATGTATCGTATCGTGGA
>JAWQUT010000075.1:1201800-1224189 GCA_033807755.1 Ellobium chinense | reverse complement strand
GAGGGGGGTTGGACCCCCCAAGGAAAGGAGCAGAAGAAGAAGGTGAAGTTAAAAGAAAAGAGGATGTAGAGAGTGAGAGATGGCGAGAGATTGCACTACATACAACAGAGATAGATAAGTAGACAGACAGACAGACAGACAGACAGACAGACAGACAGACAGAAGACAGACAGACAGACAGACAGACAGACAGACAGACAGACAGACAGACAGACAGATATATTGTTTATTTATTTATTTACTTCCGTACTTCATTTAGAAACGGGGAGAGATGAGGACTAATATAAGACTTTTAATTTCCATTTTGCTATTACACGCCATATAAATAATACCAAAGAAGGCGGCTCAATTAGTGTTTTATTTTAAGTATTATTATTATTATATAATAATGGAGCTTGGACCCAACTTTGTTCCCGCAAAGGCTTTTTTAATACGCAACACAGAGGAATGATACCTGGCACACGTATGTAAAATCTGCCAAACCTGTACGTGGTCTAAATATTTTTTTCCGAAAACTTATATATTTTTCAGAAATTGAGTCATAATTATCATCTATCAATCAATGATTGCGAATACGACGTGATAGTGTACTTCCGTCATTTCCGTCTCAGACCGGAACTTCCATTCTCAGATCGCACGACGTTTGGTGATCGTGACTTTCATTCTCAGATCGCGCGTCATGCGGTGTGGTGAAGATTTGTTCATTTGTGCGGACAAATGTCAATATAATATATTATGTTCTCTTATCATCTGTACTTTGAGTTCCTCATAAATCTATCTCAAATACTCTTATTTTTATCCTCCTTTCCCTTCCGTTCGTAGAACGGGGAACCTGCTAGTTAAAATTCATTTTTACTTAAATGTAACCACTGTACATTACAGCTTGTGCCATTAATGGGAAAATGTAAGAAGATGACAGTAAAGGAATGCAAACTGATAGACAATTTAAAGAGACTAGGGGCCGTATGCACAATACAGACTATCTTTGCTTGCTGGCGGTAAGTAAGTGCGTGAAACATTATTGATGTATTTGGGGTTTTCCCGTTGTTACTGACAGGGCGCGCAAAGTTAGGCGGTATTGTGCACACGGCCCCAGGAGAAGAGGACTCACGAAAGGCAGCAGGCGTTGTGGTCCAGATTCCCAGGCCGTCCAAGAGCACTTGACTTTTCGATGGTTGAGTTGATTTCATCTTGGCAGCTGGTTGTAGCAGAATGGGAGAAATTCTAGTAAGTGAATACAAGTGTACGCACATACTCACACATACACTCATACACACATATACACATACTCACACACCATACGCGCGAGCACACAGACACACACACAGATACATATATGCATACATAGATGCACGCACGCACTCACAAACACACACACACACACACACACACACACACACACACACACACACACACACATACACACACATACACACACACGCGCACACATACACATGCACATACACACTCACATAAGCATACACATACACACACACACACATGACGCACGCACCCATCCACACACAGGCGCACCAACACACACACACACACACACAGTCACACATATACATACAGCACATACACACATACACACATGTACATACACAGACACACCTACACACATGCACACACACAGACACACATACGCGCTCGTACAATTATATATGCATGTTGCGTAAAGGCCTTTTGACACACCCGCTCGCGTCGCGCTCTGGCCAGATGTGGAGCGCGAAGACTGACGCTTATCTTTGCCGGTGTTTACGATCATGTAAATTCGATCCCAAATTAGCTTTTATCATTTGAATGAGGCGCGACGAAATTTTAGACTTCTCATATTCTCTCCAGTTTTATTTTAACATGTCTTATTACTTTCCCTCTGATGTAGACATGTCACGGTCTTTAAAAGAAATCGTTTTTCAATTTTCAAAGAAGAGTAGTGAAAAGGCTTAGGTGCTTCTTTGAAGCCAATCAAAAATCCCGTTCCCCGCAAAGAATGACCAATACTATGCTCTGCAAGTCTTCTGAAAATGCAGTCAGAGTGTAGAAATGTGTAAAATGATCTGTGATCTAAATAAAGCATCTAATTTTAAAGTTTCAGGTACAATTTCAGCCTTCTAGGTAAAAAAAAAAAAAAAAGTGTGTAGGCCTATGTATTCACACGCCAAAATGAAAAACTGGGGCGACCAAATCAGAATTCGAGGTGATCTTTTTCGAAAGACATTTGTGCAAATTTTTGGGCGTTGACCCCCCTCCCCTTTTTTCATCCCGTTAAAAGATCGGGCAAAAGAAGTACTTTAACCTCCATGGAAGAAATGTCCCGAAATCACAGTGGTGTATCTATGTAGAATAACACAAACTGTTAATAGGGCCAAAAGAAGAGAAAACAATAGGTGCCAAAAGACCCAATAGGTGCCAAGAACCACAATACAATTAAAGATGACTGCCCCTACTGCCAGTAGTAAAGTGCTGCAAGAGCTGGGACTGTTTCATTGCGCCACACGGCAGGAGCTCGTTAATTTCCTGAAAGCAGTGGGGTGTAGGGTATGCTGGAAATACGCGCCAGCTACATGAACTGGCCACGTGTGCAGAAAAGGGTGAACTCTTTACCACATAATGTCCAACACATTCACTAACTGGCCAACCACGACGGGTCAGTTTGTGGCGGTCTGAGCGACTCTGGAAATAGATGCGTTCCATCCGCAAAGTGATCTCCATTGCATAACTCTGATATTATTGCGATTTCGCCGGTCATGTTTTGACACATAAAACTATGGCATGAAAGGGACACACAGATGCCAATAACTCAGAATGTGAAAATTATGGTGGCAACGACAATATTATGCAATCATGTTTATTGTGAAAATGCTTATCACAAAATGTTTTATAAGTCCCAACATTTTTTTAGATTATTTTTATTATGCTTGTTACTAAAGGCAAGTAAGTGAAATACTAAAATACACATCTATTACGTAGCATTTCTAAATCCTCTACCACCCATTTTTGGAATTAAACAAGAGTCCCTTTCCCACACTCGTAATAAATTAGCCCTCGTGCAAACAACCTCCACCTCTGACAAACTGAAAACTCGAGGCGGGGACAAAGGCTTGTAATTCATTCTTATCCAGTCATAAAGTGATTCAATGATATTTTAGTGCTGTGGGGTTCATGGATAGGGGACTCGTATTTATTATCTTGATCAGAAATCTGCTCATTACGAAATGATCTACATCACGATCTTAATCTTGGCATCACGTGAACGAAGTTCGTGAACTTTAGTTTAGTTCATGTGAACTTGATCTGGGCTTAACAGCTATTTTGGATGAACTGGTCTGAATNCCAATAGGTGCCAAGAACCACAATACAATTAAAGATGACTGCCCCTACTGCCAGTAGTAAAGTGCTGCAAGAGCTGGGACTGTTTCATTGCGTCACACGGCAGGAGCTCGTTAATGTCCTGAAAGCAGTGGGGTGTAGGGTATGCTGGAAATACGCGCCAGCTCCATGAATTGACCACGTGTGCAGAAAAGGGTGAACTCTTTACCACATAATGTCCAACACATCCACTAACTGGTGAACCACGATGGGTCAGTTTGTGGCGGTCTGAGCGACTCTGGAAATAGATGCGTTCCATCCGCAAAGTGATCTCCATTGCATAACTCTGATATTATGGCGATTTCGCCGGTCATGTTTTGACACATAAAACTATGGCATGAAAGGGACACACAGATGCCAATAACTCAGAATGTGAAAATATGTCGATGCATCACTTTATGGTGGCAACGACAATATATGCAATCATGTTTATTGTGAAAATGCTTATCACAAAATGTTTTACAAGTCCCAATGTTTTTTTAGATTATTTTTATTATGCTTGTTACCAAAGGCAAGTAAGTGAAATTCTAAAATACACATCTATTACGTAGTATTTCTAAATCCTCTACCACCCATTTTTTGGAAATAAACAAGAGTCCCTTTCTCACACTCGTAATAAATTAGCCCTCGTACAAACAACCTCCACCCCTGACAAACTGAAAACTCGAGGCGGGGACAAAGGCTTGTAATTCATTCTTATCCAGTCATAAAGTGATTCAATGATATTTTAGTGCTGTGGGGTTCATGATAGGGGACTCGTATTTATTATCTTGATCAGAAATCTGCTCATTACGAAATGATCTACATCACAGTCTTAATCTTGGCATCACGTGAACGAAGTTCGTGAACTTTAGTTTAGTTCATGTGAACTTGATCTGGGCTTAACAGCTATTTTGGATGAACTGGTCTGAATCTGAACTGTGACCATTTTGGACGTTTGATCTGAACTTTACATTTCTACCTAAATTTTATTTCCGTTCACATTTACCTCGAAAAACAGACTGAATGCCAGTTTTAAAACTCAAGGGAAACTGATCTCATCTGAAAACTACTCAGTTTTCATATAGTTAAACTAAATTTGATCTTAGGAGTTTTTCCATTAGTGAACTGAACTTGATCTGAACTGACTTTTTTTTTCTTTTGGCAAACTGCCGATCCCTGGTTGAGGCACTATCAAGAGTGGTCATGAATGATATCATCTGGCATCTGCATGTTCGGAACCAAACTTTTAGTAGCCGTCCGCTGGGTGGTCAACTGGCGCAACTCGATTCTTTGGCCAGACTGAGATATGGCAACTGAGCATGAGCGTTGTACTGCACATTCATTCGCCTCTTACCTGGATGTTAGATTTACATCATCCACTACAACGGCCGGTGTCCAAGAATCACTCCCGCCGAGATGGTCTCTGAACTGTCAGATGATATTTTATGTTTTATCGTCAATAAAAAGTTATGTAACCGTGCCCTCTTCCCTAAATCCTCCCTCTCCCTATCCCCCAAACACATAAATCGATTTTCACTCGCTACTTTTCCCCTGTAACTCCCCTTCATAAGTAGACCACTCTTACGTAGGCAACATCAATGAAGCTCACCCCCTGTTTAAGCAAAATAGCGTGATGTGATTCATTGATTACGTGGTCAATTCAAGCTTCCAAAAATAATAGCGTAATGTAAATCAGCCAATAAAATCCACTGTAACATACCATATTAGCTAATCCTATTTCTCTGCTAATGGAATATTGGAAAGAATAAGTAGTATAATTCCGAAGTCGTGATTTCGCTGCCCGGATGACTGTGAATGCTCAAAAACTGAAAGTGGTCCAGTGGTCAAACAATAACTTGTTATTTCATCTTCAGGACGAGCTTTGAGTACGCATGTACTCAATATTGCCGTAAAATCCCTAGTGGCACACTTCCTAACAGCTTCAAAAAAATTATCAAATCGGGCTCACATTCCTCCTCCTTAATAAAATAGAACCAGAACATGCCTTTGCACCCGGTATCACTTACTTTTCTTTCTACCTCCTCCTTTTGCTCTTCCGTCAAGAATAGTCCAGGAAATCGTTCAAAGACATTCATTTCCCCCGAAGATTCCATAGAGCTGTAGAGAAACGGCAGTATTTCGATTTACAGTTTACTCCGCTAGGTGTCCATGACATGTGTGTGAGTATGTATGAATGTGCATGTGTTTGTTTGCAAGCTGGTAAACAATGTGCCATTTAATGATGAATAAAATTTGGTATCTTGTTCTATCATATAGCTTGCATATAAGGTCCATTTCAAGAACTTTTATTTGGCTCATATTACAAGAACATAGGTACATCCAAAAATGAACAAAAGAATTCACAATGAACGACAGCGTAAAGTAAAACCAAACAGTGACGGATGTGAATATATATACTGAAAGCAAAACTAATCCCATGGGGCATTACATTTTTTACATTATACAAAGAGTCGCAAATAAAATGTCACTATCTAAAGTTCTTCAGTGTAATGATTATAAGTCTACAGACTTCTCATATATTTTTGCATCATTAAATTTCGCCCAAATCTGAATAATCATATAGTTCTCTTCCCTTTTCAACTAAGCTACGCTGGCTAAGTTATCTACTAAAATGTAGATTTTTCACGTTTGTAGACTATTACGTTTGGTGTCAACAAATTAAGATTGGTTCATTGGTTCTAGTGTATAATACTCTATAGCTACACATTCACCTGGCTGGTTCATTGGTTCTAATGTACAGTGCTATACAGCGACACACTCATTTGATTGGTTTCTTGGTTTTAGAGTATACTACTGTACAGTGAAACACTCATCTGATTGGTTTATTGGTTCTACAGTACAGTACTGTATAGTGACACACTTACCTGATTGGTTCATTGGTTCTACAGTACAGTACTGTATAGTGACACACTTACCTGATTGGTTTATTGGTTCTACAGTACAGTACTGTATAGTGACACACTTACCTCATTGGTTCATTGGTTCTAGAGTACAGTACTGTATAGTGACACACTTACCTCATTGGTTCATTGGTTCTAGAGTATAAGACTATATAGTGACACACTCAACTGACTAATTTATGATTCTTTTGTATAGTACTCTATAGTGACACACTCACCTGATTGGTTCATTGGTTCTAGAGTATACTACTGTATAGTGACGCACTCACCTGATTGGTTCATTGGTTCTAGAGTATACTACTGTATAGTGACACTCTCATATAAATGGTTCATGGTTCTAGTGCATAGTACTTTATGGTGACACACTCACCTGACTGGTTCATGCTTCTAGTGTATAGTACTCTATAGTGACACACTCACCTGACTAGTTTATGGTTTTAGTGAATGGTACTCTATAGTGACACACTCCCTGACTGGTTCAATGGTTCAAATATAATAGTATTGCATAGTGATACACTCACCTGATCTTCAGATAGGCTACAGTTGCTGCTAGGGCTAAAGAGGAGACCAGAAATGTCCCAGTCAAAGGGATCTGTGTGGAAAACGTGAAATGAATTCACTTTAACTTAGGGAAGAGAATAGATGTTAGGAAAACGGGTTCGAATGAATTTTAGTACGTTTGTGCCTTGGAAAGCCCTAATTCTCTACTTCTTTCTGCTCACGTTAGGTGGAAGGCTGTAGGATGGTCAAATCTTTAGTGCAAATAACGTAGGCCTACATGACGGCTCAGGATTTAGTCAGTGAGATCGAGGATAACATTTCTAAAATAAGAAAAAGTGTTTTGTTCATTAAAAAGAAAATAGTTGTTGTATTGTTTAGATAAATCCCATCTCATGCGATGACCAATAAATGTATAAGATAAAATTACAAAATGGTGAATTGATGAATAGTGACACTAAATCTATTTTCATTGACTTGACAAAAAGTGAACGTTCGTTTGTCATCTGGAGATGATGAACTGGTCAGCAGAAAACCAGAACTTTGGATTGAAGTATAGTGTGAAAGATTTCAATGTGCAGTGTGAGTGTCTGAATGTTTGGCACAATAATCGTGCAATTACTTTTGTGCCGATCTCAAATGATTATTGCTGCAGTCAATTAAAGAAAGGGTCAGGGGCAGTTCTAGCTATTTACGCCATTGCAGAGGTAACTTCTGTGTCGTCCCAAACCCTATACAAAAGTGCCAGAGATCTCCAAAGCAAACAAACAAACAAACAAAAGACGCCAACTTAGTTTACACTCTTTAGAAACAGAGATCTCCAACGCAAACAAACAAAAAGAACAACATGGAACTCACAAACCTTGAAGCCACTAAATTACTAAACAATTTACCTTTCGCCTCTTCAATCAGTTTAAGAGTTTAACACGATCTCTAGAGTAAAGACAGATCGTCGCGTTAGGCCTCTGGTTGTGCTAGGGTCGCTCATTTCGCTTTCAGTTAGCCTGGTACCGAGCTTGCATGTAGGCCTACATAACATACAACATACACAAACTGACAACTTGTTATGTTTTCCTCTACGAAGATCAGCATCAGACTACAAGAAAGGCATATAAGTGACGTTGGCTTAAGCAACAACCTGTCTTTATTCTGTTCGTTTAATTTCTTTCTTACTTTAGAGCCTACTCACGAGCTTAGACATCTGACAAACCAGCAAAATTGAAAACCGTTTTTCCAAAACTCTGTAAATGCACTTTCGTCGAAAAAATTAGTTGGTGGTGATTTCAAAGACGCAATTTTGTATTAATTCATTCAAAACCAAATTGAGCTCAAAATCTCCACGCCTTCAAATTTTAAAGCATTTAACAGTCAAATACATGCGTGAAGAGCAATTACCTGAATGTTATTTCCCTTTATTTCAAAAACATTCAGAGACCACATACAGAGTTTTGGACAAAAACGCTCTTCAATTGGACTTAGCCACTGAATATCCGGAGTTCATGAAGTTAAAATATGGCTAAAAACATACCCAGATCCTGTTTGAAGTACACTTCTCTGCCATTGATCTTCCTGTGTTGCGTATTACAGGCCGCTTTTGCTGTCAACTGGACCAAAGCTATGTCTCGATGTATTAGACTCACAAAACAGCTTTGCCTTGGGGATGCTGTTAAAAAAAAAGAAGAAGGGAAGACGATATTATCATAACTATACAAGGCCTATTTCTGTGTGGCATATTTTTTGGGTAGGTCTCACGGTACATAAATTTGAACATTGACCTGCTTATGAATACTTTGATTGGAAGCCTTGGAAACCTCTAGGCGTATGAAAATGTGATGTCGCTTCTTTTTTATTTTCTCTGCCGTGGGGTTTCCCTCTGTCTAGATTTTAGAAAAAAATATGTTTCATTCTGTCTTTCTTATCGCTTGTCATCGTTCTCTTTATGTTTCAGTTTCAGTTCAGTTAAGCTTTTGAATCAAAAGCACATGAAATCTCACAGTGTTTCTGTGATCTTAAGTTTCATCGATGATTATCAGCTGTTTGGATTTACTTTTTGTCGCGTAACTGTGTGGTTCATTCAGTTCAGATGTGATTGATGAACCTCAAACAAGGTGAGGACCACTTCAGAATCATTTTCACAATTAAAAGTTCATTTTCTTATTAGTTATAATTAAATGATAAAAAGGATATGAAACTCGTGTTTGTTTGATATCAGAGGCTCGCAAATATGATAAATGTATAACTCATTTCATAAATCACATATCAAAAAACACTGATTAGGGCCTACAGATCCTCTATTTCTTAAGTAATCTGATATTGTGCAAGCTGAACAAGCTGAACAAGTTCAACAAGTTCCTTGGATATATAAACCCAGGCCAGATTCAGATTCAGTGTTTACACGCTTTTCTATTTTGCACTCGGAATTAATGAGTTTGCTCACGTTTGCCCAATACATTGTATACCTTCTTTATTTAAGTTTTCTTCAGTTAGCCCTTTTCCTCCTTTCACCCGATCCCTTCCCCTAACCCCCTCCAAAACGCCTCTAAACCCCTCTAATACTCACATTTCCCCAGTTGCGCACATACGTACGGACAGAAACGCATGTACACACACACACACACACACACACACACACACACACACACACACACACACACANACACACACACACACACACACACACACACACACACGGCGAAGTGCATAGTAGTTTTTTTCCCCCCCCCCCCCCGCCTCCCATTGTTGCAACATGAACAACGAACGCTTGATTGAAGCCGCGCAAAAGAGTACCCCGGTGTATGATAAGTCGAATCCAAAATACAGCAAAGGGAACTTTATAAATGCTCAGTGAAAATAAATTGGCGCAGAAATCAAATGATAAAGGTATTCTAAAGCTGGTTCTTCTTTTTACAATTATGGCTCTAACTTTCTCATTATTTAATAACAGTTAACACGAAAACAACAAACTCTGCCATTCTAAGTCCCTTTTCCACTCATCTTAACCTTCGCCGTACATCGTGGGTTTAGGAGACCCAGAGACTATTAAAAAACCTTCCAATTATCTTATTTTTGAAAATTTTGATTGAAATTCCCACGTATTCCTCAATTACATCACTCTTTATCTTTCAGCAGTTTCAAAATTTTAAAGTATGCAAGTACTCACAAATGTACGTACATTTTTACTATAAAAACCTATTAACCCCTTCACACATGTGAAACCACTTCTAACACTCGCATCCACCCCCACCTCTTATCATCCACGTCCCCTCTATACCCATAACACACTTGCATTCGCACCTACTCCTCCTTCTCTTTTCCACTAGACTCCCCATTTCTTCTGCTACACCTCATCTTCAGCAAGCACACTAGACTTCATTCATCTTACAAGTCTACAGCTGCATCAACACCAAGTCATTGGCACTATGGTCATGCAAGCTATAAATTCATTGAGGAACATGGGATAAAGGGATTATAAAGAAAAGATAGCGATGGCTCAAATACTCTTAGTAATAACAATCCTTTACCTTTTACTTCCTGGTTCATCAGTTTATGCTTTTGAATGGTATATTTAATCATTTAAACCTGCAGGACCCATTCTGCCATATTTGGTACAGGAGTTCGAAGAATGTATCTTATTATGAAATGCCATTACTGAAATGATCCTCAACGAAACAGTGTACCATATAATAATTATTTACCACATCTTGACAAATGCACCTAAAAGTTAGGTTTCCTTAGCTCTGTGTTCATCCTAGCCATGCGCAATTTTTAACTAATACATAGAAATATATACCCTCTAACAGTAAGTTTAATCGTGGCTCTTAGAGGGTTAAAATCTGTTGGATGCAAAGAGGGCAAAGGGCGGAGTTTTGCACACGATGTGAGCTCACCTAGCATGGCGGCAGAACGGTGCAGCATTAGACTTCTTGGCTCATTTATGTGTGCTGGAACACTATTTCCTCATCACTTGATGTCTATTTTATTTTTAAGTTTTTGGTTTAAACACGACCACATAGCTCTGACTACGTAATGAAAATTATTTCTTTTTTTTATGTCGGCATGAGATGTCTTGATTATGCCTGCGGTGCTTTTCTGTTTCTTTCATAGTCACTTTGATAACCTCAGACAGCCAATGAGCAGAGTCTATAGATTTGTGGCTGGAGTTTAGACGTGAAGTCAGCGCTGCTTTAGAGTTAGACAATGTCAAGTTCCAATCCATGCGTTGCCAGATTTACCTCGCCTCTTTCGCATTTTTAGCTCTTTTTAAAAATCCTTGGCTCCTTAAAATACCTGACTCGCTCTTTGGCTCCTTTTTGGCTCCATCCAACGCACTTTCAGTCAAAATTGACTTTCCTATACAGAAAGTGCTTGCATTTCTCTGTAACTTACCAGAAATGTTGGGTGTNGGGGGGGGGGGGGCACTTTTTTATGTGCGATTTGGTCCACTCGAAAAAAAGTCTAGTAACCTTGATTGGAAGCTCACACAAAGTATCTATTTATCTGTGGTTTCAAATTTGCCATTGGCATAAATTAACTTTCTGTTACTGCAATCTCCGAGGAACCCTCCTTGTGTCGGAGGAGATGTGGCAAGAATCAACGATGGTCTGAAAGCTAATGAATGGGGCCGAAATACAAGTAAAGCAAAGACCACTCGCAAGTCAGTGCATGTCTCCTGTCGCTTCCGCGTTAGTCGCAGCCGTCTGGGTTTGCTAATTGATAACAACTTCTGGGGAAGGCTTCTTTATCTCTAAATAATGTCAAAGATGATCTGAGAAACGATACCCTGATCTGCGGTCGGGTGCCTACAAAATAACGACTGGCGTCAGACGGAGAGTAACCTAAACAAAACAAAAAATTAATGTGTCTGCAGACAAAAATGGTAAATAAAGGCAAATCGACCCGCACTCAATGTATACCAACTGATTTGCGGAGATCTTTGCGTATTTCTAAGCTTGAGAACGCAAATGTTTGCTGAACATAAAATAGGACATTCAGCCTAGACCTGGGAGAAAAAAAAATCACTCTTTATGACGTCCTTGTCGAGGGATACCGCTTCATATGTGATATTTACAACAAAGAACAGGATGAACAGGTAATAGACCATTCCCCAGAAAGTCGAGAGAGAGATCCCGGATATAGGCAAAAAGCCTCGGCCGCTATTTTGAGAGTCAGACACAACCAATGCACTTTTGAATCCACATCTCTAGTGTTCACCATGCAGAATTCACGTAATTCTTATAATGGTAAAAGATCTCATCGTTAAAGCACACGTTCTCAAAAAACCGCTAGACGGTGGTACAGAAGCTGTGTGAACATCATTGGTGATCCTATCTCTTAATCAAAATTGAAACCATCCAGTCATCTGGATCCAGTGGAAGCACTAAGATGCTTTACACGAATGGTGCCTCTTCTAAATCTATTAGACTCTGGCTTTCTGTCGTATTCAGGCACATCACCCAATGTCTAGAGTCTGATGCAGATTTCTCCCAGCAGCTGGACTTTGAGTTTTCATCTATTTTTTTCTTTCAAGGATCAGTATGTTTCTGGCTATCTAACTATTCGAAATTAGCCGCATCTTATCGAGTCCATTCCTACATGTACTTCCCTCAAAGGCAAATCATTCAGCACATTCCCGCCCAGTCTCTGCTGAGTTTGTCAAAAATACAAGTAAACCCACCTAAATCATGTTAATATAATAATAATAATAATAATGACGATAATAATAATAGTAATGCGTTTTATAAGTCTCATATCCAGGCTAATGCCCGCTCATGCGACTTCACACTATTATTACCCCAGCAGGCCTGATCACTCTAGGACTTTCTCGACTCCCTGAGGAGCATACAGTGCCACTGCCATTTATTGGCGCTGATCACTAGCATTCTGACAATATCTTCCACTGCCTATAGCCAGGTACCCATTTCACAGACGGGTGGACTGAGGAAAATGTGAATGAAATGCTTTCCCAAGTGACTTACAACATGACCCACCGTGGTCGGGAATCGAACCCAGGACCTTTAGATCTTGAGTCCAGCGCGTAACTATTGGGCCACGCTGCTCCACAGCCTGTTGCCTTGATCAAATTCCAACCAAATTCTGAACCAAGATATTGTATCTGCTGACTCTACTACTTACATTATTAAAACGTCACATATCAGTGATATTGTACCACCATGTTTTAAAGAGACCATTGTCACCCCATTGCTTAAGAAGCTAAATCTAGATCCTAACAACTTACTTGTTGCTAAGTAACAGGACGGAAAGTAACAGTACGGAAATTACTGCGTATAGCCCCACATAACTCTGGAAACGTTTCAGTAAACTGCTACTTTTTAGCAACAGACCTTCATTTGGAAGCGTATATTAACAATAACGACAACTAAAGTGCTTTAAAATCACATCGGACTCTTGCTGAAACAGGATGGATGTCCAAGCCTCTGAGATTTGGGCATAGTTGTCTGAACAGGCCCTTAGTGATCAGGCATCAACCATCTAGGCAGTAAACTATCTTTGAGTTTTCAAAAATGGATGAGCTCTTCAATGCTTAGGAGCAGAATCTGCAATTTCTTTTTTATGAGGAATATTCATGTTTTATTAAGTTGCCTGCAACAACATAGACTAGCACCGATTTTAATGTGATTGCTGGTCTGAGACTGACATAGTTAATTATTAAGTAAATTGTATAACAAATCTTGATAAATTTTGCTATTATTTACGTGAATTTGTCTTCTTGCACGCACGCACGCACACGCACGCACACGCATACACACACACACACACACACACNATAATCCTCCTATATTCTGTTAATACATGGAAACATAACCCTGACAATTTCTCTATATCCTCTTGAAACTCACTGTGTAAGCATGTTATACATCGAAACAAACTAGGCTTTACTTTTAGATAACTAGGCACTAACTTTTCCCCACATTTGTTTAAAAACTAGACATTAAATGCAGGAGATGAGAAAACGACACCGAAACTTCAATCCCTAGTCGATTGAGAATGTATGCTTATGTCATCTGTGGTGACATAATTTCTAAATACCGACGCATACATTATGGAATAGCCGGGCAGGGCAAACTGCTTCATAATAGTTGTTAGTTTGTGTGCATAGAAAGCAACCAGTCACAAACATTTGCTTTGAAATTCTGGGTCCCCCAAGACTCTGCTTAGAACTGGTATTGTGCATATTGTATACTCAGCCACCTGCATGAATATATACTAAAACACAAACTATCATAATATTTACAAAATAATGCTGATGATACAAAAATCTACAAGGCAGCAATTCTTAGTCACATCGACACTTTTGTAACATACTTAAAATAGTGCATTGAATCTATTAAGAAATGGATGCAAGCAAACAAACTAAACTTAAATGCTGAAAAACAGAAACCGTCGAAATTATACCCTGTTACACGGAGGAAAGACTGAACTTCATGTCTCTATAAGAGCCATTTCATTCGATGGGTGTGAAACTGTTCTCTCTGACATGGCAAGAAATCTAGATGTTATCTTGGATAAGACATTACGAATGGAATATCAGACTGATCAGCTTACTATGATATCTTAATATGGTATACTTAGAAGAATAAGTTATCTGAGACTATGTCTCTCTGAATATGTAATTTAAGGTTGCAGGAACCTTATTGGTTTAAAAAAAAGGGGGCTCTCAGAGTCAGCAAGGTATAAAATCTGTACTCTACACAGCTTATATAGAAATAATCATATTATTTATGACATGAAACCATACCGAGGAAGTGGTGAAATTAAGTACTGATTTTTTAAAGAAATAAGTGCATGCAGTATTTTCCAATGGCTTCAGCGGATTTCATTTGTGCGGGCCTGTGGAAGGCTTAAAGTTTTAAAAAGAAGGCTTAAGTTTTAAACCCTTTTCATCTACATTAAAATTGCGAAAAATCTAAGTGAAGAAACAGTATAATAATATACCCATTTGAAAAAAAATATGGTGATAGAACGTTTGCAAATGCAAGGCCCTTTAATTTCTTATTTCTACACTGCCCTGTAAAATATTAAAACTAAATATGATTCTACCCAGCTACGACACAAGACTTTTTGAAGAATGTATCATGGATTTATTAAAACTAGTTAAAGTTTGCTGCTTGACACTTTTTCAAGACTGACAATTCAGATACAAGATGTACAGAGAAAGGCAAGTGAATTCGAGCCTAAGCGCCGGAAACAGAAATAGAGCAACTGAGAGACGTAGTGAAAGGGATTGAGATGAGTACGCTGCACTGTATACGTATCATGTTGTTTACATCTGCCTATTACAATTAATGGATGTTGTATGTTTCAGTTGATTTCATAATACTTGGCATATAAAGAATCCTCATAATATTGTAAAATATATATACTTTATTATAACCTGAGCTGAATCAAATCTTACGTTTTAGGCAGCACGAGCAGCAGTAGTGGCAGCAGCTAAAAGAGCAGCGATGACAACAAACATGCAGATAGAATATTATTACCTCTTTCCACATGTTGCCTTAACATCCACATGCTAGAATATTTTCATAACAGCAACACATAACAACTTGTCTAATCATTATTTAGACTAATTAGTTGGTGCAGGAATGCAAACACCAGACAAAGCAGAGACAAATCATGCACTTACCACTACAGGAGCCGCTGTTTCCTTTGTCAGTCTGGCTGGTGTTTAGCAGTCTTTTGTGTGTCGTTTTTGTACTGCCTGTAGCCCACGTCTTTATATACGCCGTCAAGTACGCTGTCTGAACTTCCTCTTGCGTTTTATTTCTCTTTGAATAAATAATTCATAACAATTCAACACAGCCGGGGGCGGGGAAAGGAAGATCCGTTTATGGGGCCAAACCCGTCCTCGTCACCAATTTTCCCAGGAATATATCCCTATATTACTGTAGATTTGGTACTCTTCAACAGGCACGAAATGTAGTCTTGCCAATACCTATTCAATCCATTTAAAGAGTTTTGAAATACAGGAATGTAGCTTGCCATGTAGCGGCAATACTATCAGAAGTAACATTAAATTATTTCACAACGTCAAATGCATCTTTTACCAAAAAACATCAAATTCAGTTTTGATGATGATATAAATGATTTTAGGACAGCGTACTTGTCAGGCATCAGAAACGTAAAGGTATCTGTGGAGTTATAAAACTAGGGCGCTAAGTTCCTTACGTCACACACACACACACACACACATACACACACACACACACACACACACACACACACATAGAAAGAGAAGGGAGGGCACGTCACTAATGTTATTAAAAGGGGGAATGTGCATGAACTTTTTTAGTATCTTTGTGCCAGTTGGAGGAATGTGGCGCGGCCTTGTGTCCCGTGTATACAAAGGATAAGTAGCCTATTCGGTCAGGGTTATCTCATTCATCCCATCACAAAGAAAGGATTAGTCTATTGTAGCAGCTTCTGTGCTTTAAGTTTACAATGAGGTTTCGGTACAAGGTCAGTGCAGTGTCGTGTGAAAAAGTAACCTTCTCTTGTACATGACATCCGTATTGCCTAGAACATTTAACAGTACTTGACTCCTAAGTAGATGAAAATAGGGTTTGTGTGCGTGCGTGTGAGTGATGTGTGTGTATGAGTGCGTGCGTGTTTGTGCGCACTTCTGTGTGTGTGTGTGTGTTCCTGCATATGTGTTACAGAAAGAAATTGAGACACTGACCAAATTTAGAACACCAAACCATAAACTCCCAGTCGAGACAGGTAGGCACAGTAATATACCATGTCTTCCACGCTCACAGATACTTTTAAAGCCTTTGTACAGGACTATGGTCTCATCGACTATGGCGCATTATACATATAAAAGAAGAGGAATATACTTGGTCAAGGCAAACCCCCTTCATTGCCAGACGGCTTGATTATATTTTTTGTAGTGAAGATTTGGGTAGCTATATAGCAAATTGCAATATAAATATAAAACAGTTTATATCTACCGACCATCGAACAGTTATGTTAGAAATTAAGACATCAGATTTTCCAAGAGGCCCCCCCAAGGTGGCAGTTTAACACATCCCTACTGAAAGACGACACTTTTGTTCATCATATGAATAATTTCATAGAAACATTTTTATTCAGTTATGTAAATGAGGACAAAAGAACAAAATGGGAATTACTGAAAACCTCTATTCGGTCTGAATGTATTAAGTTTAGTAAAAGTAAACAAGAGCAGTTGAAGAAAGAATCTGAATTGTTAGAGAGTAAAATTGAGGAAATTAGTAAAAATATTGCCCAGAACCCCCAAGACTTTTCCCTTATAAAAAATTTGGAAAAGTTAAAAACTAGAATGGAAATTTATCAGTTAGCAAAAACAAGAGGCGCTCAGATCAGGAGCCGAATAAAGTGGATTGAAGATGGTGAAAAAAGCTCAAAGTACTTTTTGGCCTTAGAAAAAGCAAGGGGATCTATAAACACAGTGAAACAAGTAAATAATAATGAAGGGAAACAATTGATGAACCAAGTAAAATATTAAATGA
This sequence comes from Ellobium chinense, assembly GCA_033807755.1. Classification (NCBI taxonomy): domain Eukaryota; kingdom Metazoa; phylum Mollusca; class Gastropoda; order Ellobiida; family Ellobiidae; genus Ellobium; species Ellobium chinense. The sequence goes on along the minus strand of JAWQUT010000075.1, from coordinate 1,206,911 downwards.
GTTACATTCCTTTTACCAAAAATTGTATACTAAAGATAATACTGTTGATTGTAATGAAGGGAAAATAAATGATTTTCTTAAAGAGGCAGAAGTTAGCACACTTAGTGAAGAAGATAAAGAATAATGGGATGGTGAGATTGAACTCGAAGAACTTGGAAAAGCTCTTAAACTACTAAACAATAATTCAGCTCCTGGGTCTGATGGGATATCTGCTTCCTTTTATAAAATTTTCTGGTCTAGCCTTAAAATGCCATTGTTTGAGAATCTTAGAGAATCAACTGAACTGGGTGAGTTATCAGTAACATAAAGAAGGGGGATTATTTCTTTGATACACAAGGGAAAGAACTCTAGTAGGAATAATTTAAATAACTGAAGACCTATAACTTTAACAAATGTTGACTATAAAATTTTCACAAAAGTATTAGCCTTAAGATTGCAACATGATATAAAATCTGTAATACATGATAATCAGAGTGGATTTGTTAAGGGAAGATCAATTGTTTCCGTATTAGAATAATTGACGACATTATTCAAGAGGCAGACAGGATGGAAACGCCTGGTCTGGTCATCTCTTTTTTAAAGCTTTCGATAGCATTGATAAAAATGCCATACTAGCCGCTCTAGGGAAATTCAATTTTTGGAGCGAAATATCGAAATTATGTCAGCACTATTTTAGCTAAGACAGAAAGTGCTGTCAAAAATGGAGGATGGTTGACAAAATGTTTTAGCACAGACAGAGGGGTCACACAGGGGTGCTGTGTCACTCCTCTACTGTTTATCTTGGTTGTAGAGTTACTGGCCTTGAAGATCAGGAATGATAAAAATATTTTAGGTATGTTTGATGTCTCTGAAATGGGTAAAAACTTAAAACTATTAAAGTATGCAGATGATACGACATTATTGTTATCAGATAAGCAACATTTAACATTAGCTTTAAAAACAATCGATGAATTCTCAAGAATCTCAGGTCTGAAACTCAACCGTCAGAAGTCAGTAGGAATGTGGGTTGGCAGGGATAAGCAAAAACAAGAAATTATTGAAGATATCTCATGGGTTATACCCGGAGAATGCATTAAGATTTTAGGAATACATTTCAGTGCATCGACTGAAGCATCTCTACTAACAAAAAACTAGGAAGCAAAGATAAATGACATTAAAAATATGATCAGACAGTGGAGCAAACGTAATTTGACCTTATACGGTAAAATCATTGTCGCAAAGACTTTTCTTTTATCCAAATTGACATATGCAATTCAAGCATTATCATTCCCATGTAAAATACTAAATGGAATAGACTACTTATTATTCAAATTATTTTTTGTGGCAGAAAAAAGTTTTCTAACCTTAGGCATTTGAAAAAATCAAACGAGCTTCACTATGTCTCGACTATTCTGAGGGTGGGTTGAACATGATAAGCATCGGTGACCAACAGAAAGTTCTCTTAGTAAACTGGCTTAAGAGTTTATATCAGGATGCACCCGGTCATAAAATAATAAGCAAAATCCCCTCAAAAATATTTGATAAACTAGGGGGTATAAAATACTTCTGTCAAGCGAATGTGACTACAAAAGAGTGTAAAAATCTAGGAAGTATAAAATGACACTTCTGGAGATCAGCTGCAGAAACGTGGTTAGAATTGAGCAGAAAGAAGGAGAGTGAAATGCATGAAAGTATTCCAACAGGGGAGGAGCCGCTCTTTAATAACCGGAATATCATGTTAAAGGTGAACCTCTTTTTATAAACAAATGGATTGAATCTGGGATAAAGTATATGCATCACATGAAAAATGAGAATAATCTCAAAAGCATTGAAGAAATAAGAAGAGAAACTGACCGCTATCCAGGCCCAGAATTTGACTATAATGCTGTATACAATGCTATCACACCAGACCAAAAAACAAAACTAATGTCAGAAAATAATATATCCACTTCCCAGGCTGATAATGAGATAGCTGAGTACACAACAGTGGCAATGTTTGGGATAACAAAAAATCTGCTGGGTGAAAATAATAAACTGGTGGAAATAGTTAACCATATCATACTGATCGCGAAGATGTGCATCAGCAAAGCTAAATGGTGAATTTGATAATGTTTTCCAGGTTTTTGAATCTGAAATAATGTTAAGAAAAAAATACCTTACTTAATGACTACGTATAAAATAGTGACCATGTCACAATTATTATGTAAATGGTAAAGTTTGAAGAAAACATTTCAGATGGACATTGGAATATTGCTACTAATTGCACAAATGAAACGCCTATGGCGTAATGTTATTTTAAATGAATTACTGCGCATTATTTTAAACCATAGTTCCCCTTCTTTGTCCCGGCCTGTTGGCGCCACAGTTAGGCTATCCTCCCTCCTCTTTCTTCTTTTGTCATCTGGGAGGAGGAGGACCACAAGCGGTCGGTTGCGGCCAAGGGGGAACTCGAGAACCAACTTACATCCAGCCTTTCCATCTCTTTCGTTCCAAACTGATCTCTGCTTCGTTTCAGCATAAACCTGTTTCTTGCCATCGATATCTTCCATCATCATCTTCATCATCATCATCACTAAGTGTAGAATAAGGAACTGTTCTGGACCGTGGCGCATCGCGATTGTTAATTCGTAGTATTGTGAGGGGTTAGGACGCGAGTTTTTAGTCTCTTAACACCATAGGGACTAATAAGATACATGTTAGGACATTTGCAAATCACAAACACACACAGAACTGCACTAAACAGAAGAACTGGGCTTGGGGCTCTTCCCGTTGTGGTCGGCGCCTGGTCACGCACTCGGACTGACCTGCTCGAGGCCCCCGTTTTTTGGCGACGAGCGGAGAAGGATGAGAGACGGGACCGGGCGAGGGGGGCCCGGGGAACGACTCGCCAATAGGTGGGAAGGGATCTGAGCCCGCCCACAGCCGTGGGTGGGGGCCTGCGGGAGGGATCCCACGCACAGGGATGCATGAGAAAGGGGTCAATAGTTGCATCACAATACAACTAAGCTAAAAAGGGACATGCACATCAGAACTCAGATATCAAACACGCTGAACCAACCCTTAGGAGAAGAACCTTAACATCTAACAATACTGCCGTAGAAAAGGCCCTCTCACAGTCTTTCGGTTTCTTTGTTAGGGTTAAATGATAGGTAGAAAGGAGAAACTTTCTTATATATTGTATAGAATAATGTATAGAGAAGGAATCATGCTTAACAATAATAATTCTAAATGGCTAAACTATATACATAGTATTCTGCAAGACAGTGGGTTTAATTATATGTGGATCACTCAAGAAAACATATTTACATTTAACGACAAGCAAATTAAAGACAGAATAGCAGACCAGTATATCCAGAAATGTAGAGCAGACGCGAGTAACAGCAATAAAGGGAAAAATTACATAGTAGTTAAAACATTGTGGAAGCAAGAAGTCTATCTGAACTTGCTAGACCCACCAGAACTTTATAATAATTAAATACCGCACCAGTAACCACAGCTTACCTATTGAAACGGGGAGATATAGGGATATTATAAAGACAGAATTTGTCAAAAATTCTTCCAAGATATAGGGGATGAATACCACTACATATTGATATGCCCATGTTTTGATAGGGAAAGGAAATTGTATGTGCCTAAACATTATCGAACTCGTCCAAGTACGACTAAATAATTATAAGGAGTTGATTAATACACAGCATCTATACTGCTTAAAAAATTTGAGTAAGTTTATAAGGATTATTTTAAGCACTGTAAAATCCTGAATTGCGAGATTATTGCTCCATTGCATTCTGTAAGGTAAATAAGACAGCTTTTCTTCAAATAGCAGTGCCGTCATGCCGCCAGCATGCTTCTGAATATGTATACTTCATTAACTGTGTGAGTGAGCATACCTGAGTGTTAGTGTGTCTATGTGCGTGTGTGTGGGTGTGTGTGTGTGTGTGTGTGTGTGTGTGTGTGAGCGGGCGCGCGACTGAATGGTTGAGTGAGAGTTATTATATGAATAATGTACGAATGGCTGTCGATAAATTATGTATGGGTGAGAGAGTGAACATACTGCTTACAATTGTTACTGTTCTGTTTGCTCATATACAGCAGACGCTGTTTGAGCTCAATAAAATTATTGTTATTGTTGTTGTTATTGTTGGCAGTGAGAACAAACTTGATATGGTCGCTTCCGATAGGGGAGCAAGGCATGGGGTCAACACTCCACCCCTGGGACCCAGCTGGCCCAGGGTTATAGATGTAGGAACCTTTCTAACACTAATGGGGGATTTATTTTCGTTTGGGATATAGNGGGGGGGGGGGGGGGGGGGGGGGGGGGGGGGGGGGGGGGAGTAACATTGTAACATCCTAGATTAAGAACAGAATGTAAACTCCCTGAATGAAAGTAACAACCAACTAACCAAAGCCGGCGCCAATCAGAAAGGAGTGGGACAAAAAAAAAAGCACAAAAAAAAACACAACACTTTACCAGCAGAGAACACGCAGTATTCTTTCTAAACGCAACAGGCAACAGGAGAGGAGTTTTATTACTGACTGGAATATCCTCATCTTATTCATAAAAAGAGAGAGAAAAAAATAGATAATATTTCACTAGATCGAATATACTGGTGCGTGGGAAACAAAGGTAATCAGAGAATAGAATGGAACTAGAAAAGGTTATGGTGTATGTTTTTTAGATGTTGTGATGAAAGCTATTTTTTATGCCTACTTTACACAAAATAATTACGCTCCTAAATTATTAAGTAACCCGGCTTGCTTGTTTGTTGTTTCTGTTGTAAAGTGCCATTAAGAAAGAAAAAAACAACTGATGTTTCCTATCATAGGCCTGTACCCTCAACATTACTGTTCACCGAAGACAAGAATTGTCGTGAGATCTTGATCGGAGTTTGACAGTGACAAAACCTTGTAAAAATCTTCCAGTTATGGTTTTCTGGGGTAGGTGAAAAACGAGTTTGCATAGTAGATTATCGGATAGTATGAGTCTTAACACACCGAGATCTAATTCTTTTGGATTGATCCTTATGTTGGAATCACTGGTCTAAGATCTAGATCTAAATGATTTGACTGTTGTGTTTAGATTGGAGACATCTGTTCAGCATCTCTCTATCACTTCCCCCCCCCCTCCATCC
>JAWQUT010000075.1:1168311-1181625 GCA_033807755.1 Ellobium chinense | reverse complement strand
GGGGGGGGGGGGGGATAGGTGGTTGAGGGGAACAGGGGTACAAGGGATATGGATTAAAGGGGAATCCAGAAAGTTTATGAGCTACTGAGCTGCAGTAAGTGTGTGTATGTGATTGGTTTGAGGGGAGGGGGGAGAGGGGGGCAGGAGAAGATGTTCACAACACAACACACTGATTGGGCTGTTTTTAGGTTAGTTGCTCAAGATATATTCATCACTGGATAAAGAGATGGTCAGTGTGAAAAGAGGTGAGTGAAGAGACGCAAATTCCATTACAGATTAAGCAAAGTAAGCCTTACATCATAGCTGGAGGGTGGGAGATGTGTTGATACAAAACTTGGTAGCCATTGCTGAGAGTGTTAGAATTAGTCCAGTGGAGTTCAGTAGATAGACTAGTTTTGCATTGGGGTTGGGGAGGGAGCTTTGGTGGAGGGGGAAGGGGGCAAGGGAGGGGACAAGGATAAATGAATGAACCAGTAGAGATGCACAAGTCATGTGGAGAGAAATGGGGATTCATAGACTGGACAAATCTTTGTTACATACTTGCTACAGAAAAGGGGGAAAGATATGGGACTTTAAAATGGTTGGTGGGGGGATGGAGGGGGGAAAGAATTGAGAGATGCTGAACAGATGTCTCCTATCTAAACACAACAGTCAAATCATTTAGATTAGATCTTAGACCAGTGATTCCAACAGATAAGGATCAATCCAAAAGAATTAGATCTCGGTGTGTTAAGACTCATACTATCCGATAATCTACTATGCAAACTCGTTTTTCACCCACCCCAGACAACCATAACTGGAAGATTTTTACAAGGTTTTGTCATTGTCAAACTCCGATCAAGACCTCACAACAATTCTTGTCTTCGTTGAGCAGTAATGTTGAGGGTACAGGCCTATGATAGGAAACATCAGTTGTTTTTTTCTTTCTTAACGACATTTTACGACAGAAACAACAGACAAGCAAGCCGGGTTACTTAATAATTTAGTAGCGTAATTATTTTGTGTAAAGTAGGCATAAAAAAAATAGCTTTCATCACAACATCTACAAAAACCTACACCATAACCTTTTCTAGTTTTCTATTAACTGATTACCTTTGTTTCCCACCCACCGGTATATTCGATCTAGTGAAATATTATCTATGTATTTCTCTCTCTTTTTATGAATAAGATGAGGATATTCCAGTCAGTGATAAAACTCTTCTGTTGCCTGTTGCGTTTAGAAAGAATACTGCATGTTCTCTGCTCGTAAAGTGTGTTACAGTGCCTGCCTGTTTCGACTGGGAGTTTAGGTATGAAGATGTCAATAGCACCTGGCAAAAAAATATGCAATTTTAAATAGTTCCTATAAAATTAGAATATTGGCCATGGGGAGGGGGAGAAGGGGTTGGATTTTAATTTCAAAGGCTTAGATAGGTGCAAATATATGTGTAGACTCAGAATAAGTGAGGTTTAGTCACTTAAGTATAAAATTTGTGATTGTTGCTAGGTGGGTAAGGTTACTCTGTTTACTGAGTGAAAAGGTCTAAAACATTAGGGTGTCTGCTTCACTGCCTAAGTTCTCAAAATCTAACTGGTTCAGGTGCATTTTTCTTTGTGTCAAAATTTTGAGGAAGAGCTAAACTACGTATTTGGAAAGTATTTTGAAAGGGCACCCCAGGATAAGTTATTGAGTGGTGTAAAACCTAATATAGCCAACAGTGAAAAATACATTGGCATCTTCATACCTTTATGGTTTGATGTTCTAAATTTGGTCAGTATCTGACCAAATAGGCTACCTGTCCTTTGTATACAAGGGACACAAGGCCATGCCGTATTACTCCAACTGGCACAAAGATACTAAAAACTTTCATGCACATTCCCCCTTTTTAGTAACGTTAGTGACGTGCTCTCCCTTCTCTTTCTCTGTGTGTGTGTGTGTGTGTGTGTGTGTGTGTGTGTGTGTGTGTGTGTGTGTGTGATGTAAGGAACTTAGCACCCTAGTTTTATAACTCCACTGATACCTTTACGTTTCTGATGCCTGACAATAGTCTGAAATCCATTCCTGTAATCATTTAATTCATCATCAAAACTGAATTTGAAGTTTCTTGGCAAAAGATGCATTTGACGTTGTGAAATAAATATTACAGCTGATAGTATTGTCGCTACATGGAAAGCTACATTCCTGTATTTCAAAACTATTTAAATGGAATGAATAGGTATTGGCAAGACTACATTTCGTGTTTGTTGAAGAGTACCAAATCTACAGTAATAAAGGGATAGATTCCTGGGAAAATTGGTGACAAGGACGGGTTTGGCCCCATAAGCGGATCTCCCTTTCCCCGCCCCCGGCTGTGTTGAATTGTTATGAAGGATTTATTCAAAGAGAAATAAAACGCAAGAGGAAGTTCAGACAGCATACTTCACAGCGTATATATATATATATATGTAGGCGTGGGCCGATAGTAAGCTACAGGCAGTACAAAAACGACACACCAAATACCGCTAAACACGAGCCAGACTGACAAAGGAAACAGCGGCTCCTGTAGTGGTAAGTGCATGATTTGTTTCTGCTTTGTCTGGTGCAGGCACTCCTGCACCTACTACTTAGTCTAAATAATGATTAGACAAGTTGTTATGTGTTGTTGTTATGAACATATTCTAGCATGTTTAGCAACATGTGGAAAGAGGTAATAATATTCTATCTGCATGTTTGTTGTCATCGCTGCTCTTTTAGCTGCTACAACTGCTGCTCGTGCTGCCTAAAACATAAGATTTGATTCAGCTCAGGTTGTAATAAAGTATATATATTTTACAATATTATGAGGATCCTTTATATGCTAAGTATTATGAAATCAACTGAAACATACAACATCCATTAATTTTAATAGGCAGATGTAAACAACATATTAATATACAGGATACGTATACAGTGCAGCGCACTCATCTCAATCCCTTTCACTACGTCTCTCAGTTGCTCTATTTCTGTTTCCGGCCCTTAGGCTCGAATTCACTTGCCTTTCTCTGTACATCTTGTATCTGAATTGTCAGTCTTGAAAAAGTGTCAAGCATGAAACTTTAACTGGTTTTAATAAATCCATGATACATTGTTCAAAAAGTCTTGTGTCGTAGCTGGGTAGAATCATATTTAGTTTTAATGTTTTACAGGGCAGTGTAGAAATAAGAAATTAAAGGGCCTTGCATTTGCAAACGTTCTATCATCATACTTTTTTTCAAATGGGTATATTATTATACTGTTTCTTCACTTAGATTTTTCGCAATTTTAATGTAGATGAAAAGGGTTTAAAACTTAAGCCTTCTTTTTAAAACTTTAAGCCTTCCACAGGCCCGCACAAATGAAATCCGCTGAAGCCATTGGAAAATACTGCATGCAATTATTTCTTTAAAAAATCAGTACTTAATTTCATCGCTTCTTGGTATGGTTTCATGTCATAAATAATATGATTATTCCTATATAAGCTGTCTAGAGTACAGATTTTATACCTTGCTGACTCTGAGAGCCCCTTTTTTATAAACCAATAAGGCTCCTGCAACCTTAAATTACATATTCAGAGAGACATAGTCTCAGATAACTTATTCTTCTAAGTATACCATATTAAGATATCCTAGTAAGCTGATCAGTCTGATATTCCATTCGTAATGTCTTATCCAAGATAACATCTAGATTTCTTGCCCTGTCAGAGAGAACAGTTTCACACCCATCGAATGAAATGGCTCTTATAGAGACATGAAGTTCAGTCTTTCCTCCGTGTAACAGGGTATAATTTCGACGGTTTCTGTTTTTCAGCATTTAAGTTTAGTTTGTTTGCTTGCATCCATTTCTTAATAGATTCAATGCACTATTTTAAGTATGTTACAAAAGTGTCGATGTGACTAAGAATTGCTGCCTTGTAGATTTTTGTATCATCAGCATTTGTAAATATTATGATAGTTTGTGTTTCAGTATATATTCATGCAGGTGGCTGAGTATACAATATGCACAATACCAGTTCTAAGCAGAGTCTTGGGGGACCCAGAATTTCAAAGCAAATATTTGTGACTGGTTGCTTTCTATGCACACAAACTAACAACTATTATGAAGCAGTTTGCCCTGTCCGGCTTTTCCATAACTGATGTGCCGGTATTTAGAAATTAGGTCACCACACATGACATAAGCATACATTCTCAATCGACTAGAGATTCAAGTTTCGGTGTCGATTTCTCATCTCCTGCATTTAATGTCTAGTTTTTAAACAAATGTGGGGAAAAGTTAGTGCCTAGTTATCTAAAAGTAAAGCCTAGTTTGTGTTGATGTAAAACATGCTTACACAGTGAGTTTCAAGAGGATATAGAGAAATTGTCAGGGTTATGTTTCCATGTATTAACAGAATATAGGAGGATTACAGGTTAGAGACATTTCGGCATTATTTCTAATTGTTGCGTAGAAGCAGTTGGNNNGGGGGGGGGGGGGGGTGAGAATAGATGTGTGATTATGTGTGCGTTTGTGTGTGTGTGTGTATTTGTGTGTGTGTGTGGGCCGGTGTGTGTGTGCGCGCGTGTGTGTGTGCGTGTGTGTGTGTGTGTGTTTTGTAAAAAGATTATGGTATATTTTCCTGTCTGCCTGTCTGTCTGTCCGTCTGTCTGATAGCTCTCTGTGNGTGTGTGTGTGTGTGTGTGTGTGTGTGTGTGTGTGTGTGTTTGTGTGTGTGTGTGTGTGTGTGTGTGTGTGTGCGCGCGCGTGTGCGTGCGTGCAAGAAGACAAATTCAAGTTAATGATAGCAAAATTTGTCAAGATTTGTTATACAATTTACTTAATAATTAACTATGCCTCAGATCAGCAGTCACATTAAAATCGGTGCTATATTGTTCCAGGCAACAATAAAAAATGATTGGTCCTCATAAAAAAGAAATTGCAGATTCTGTTCCTAAGCATTGAAGAGCTCATCCATTTTTGAAAACTGAAAGATAGTTTACTGCCTAGATGATTGGTGCCTGATCACTCAGGGCCTGTTCAGACAACTATACCCAAATTTCAGAGGCCTGGACATCCATCCTGTTTCAGCAAGAGTCCGATGTGATTTTAAAGCTCTTAAGTTGTCGTTATTGTTAATATACGCTTCCAAATGAAGGTCTGTTGCTAAAAAGTAGCAGTTTACTGAAACGTTTCCAAACAGAGTTATGTGGGACTATACGCAGTAATTTCCGTACTGTTACTTTCCGTCCTGTTACTTAGCAACAAGTAAGTTGTGAGTATCTAGATTTAGCTTCTTAAGCAATGGGGTGACAATGGTCTCTTTAAAACATGGTGGTACAATACATGTGACGTTTTAATAATGTAAGTAGTAGAGTCAGCAGATACATCAATATCTTGGTTCAAAAGGGACGTTGGAATTTGATCAAGGCAACAGGCTGTGGAGCAGCGTGGCCTAATAGTTACGGCGCTGGACTCAAGATCTAAAGGTCCTGGGTTCGATTCCCGACCACAGTGGGTCATGTTTGCCTTGGGAAAGCATTTCATTCACATTTTCCTCAGTCCACCCGTCTGTAAAATGGGTACCTGGCTATAGGCAGAGGAAGATATTGTCAGAATGCTAGTGATCAGCGCCAATAAATGGCAGTGGTGCTGTATGCTCCCCAGGGAGTCGAGAAAGTCCTAGAGTGATCAGGCCTGCTGGGGTAATAATAGTGTGAAGTCGCATGAGCGGGCGTTAGCCTGGATATGAGACTTATAAACCGCATTATTATTATTACAAGCATAATTACCCGTTCCATGAACGGATAGTTACATGTGTGGATTTGGGAGAGAGTTCAGGGGAAAGGAAGGAGAAAAGAGGACAACAATGAAAGGACTGCAATACAGCGAACAAAAACAACATATGATTTCTAACCTTAGATAAGATAAGATAAGATAAGATAACATACTTTATTTATCCCCGTGGGGAAATTTCTTTGTTACAGTGATGCATACAATTGTACATACATTTACAGACACAGACTCGCACATTCTCACACATATTACATGATACATGCGCCGCCCCAGTCACTCACTCTGTCATGCTCTCGTCTTCACCCTTCACTGCTCACACAACTTACACACTGCAGTTCACTGTGCACTTAAGAAACACTCTAATGGCCCTAACCTACGGAAAAGAGGACTCCCGGCTTATTCGCACTGAGTGTGGAATGAATGAGTGTCAGTACCTCTCTGTTTTTGAGGAATGTGACAGCAGTCTNCTGCATGGTGAACACTAGAGATGTGGATTCAAAAGTGCATTGGTTGTGTCTGACTCTCAAAATAGCGACCGAGGCTTTTTGCCTATATCCGGGATGTCCCTCGACTTTCTGGGGAATGGTCTATTACCTATTCATCCTGTTCTTTGTTCTAAATCTATATTAATAAAACGCTTCAGCCAAATTTGTGTCACAGATTTCTTGAGAACTACGTAACGTAAAAACATGCGGTTTTCACCTAAATTCGTAGAAAAATACACAAAAGGTAACTATACACATCAGTGGGTGTTTGTCTTGTATCAAATATGAAGTGGTATCCCTCGACAAGGACGTCATAAAGAGTGATTTTTTTTCCTCCCAGGTCTAGACTAAATGTCCTCTTTTATGTTCAGCAAACATTTGCGTTCTCAAGCTTAGAAATCCGCAAAGATCTCCGCAAATCAGTCGGTGTACATTGAGTGCGGGTCGATTTGCTTTTATTTACCATTTTTGTCTGCAGACACATTAATGTTTTGTTTTGTTTAGGTTACTCTCCTTCTGGCGCCAGTCGTTGTTTTGTAGGCACCTGACCGCAAATCAGGGTATCGTTTCTCAGATCATCTTTGACGTTATTTAGAGATAAAGAAGCCTTCCCCAGAAGTTGTTATCAATTAGCAAACCCAGACGCCTGTGACTAACGCCGAAGCGACAGGAGACATGCAGTGACTTGCGAGTGGTCTTTGCTTTACTTGTATTTCGGCCCCATTCATTAGCTTTTAGACCATCGTTGATTCTTGCCACATCTCCTCCGACACAAGGAGGGTTCCTCGGAGATTGCAGTAACAGAAAGTTAATATATGCCAATGGCAAATTTGAAACCACAGATAAATGATTACTTTGTGTGAGCTTCCAATCAAGGTTAATAGACTTTTTTTTCGAGTGGACCAAATCGCACATAAAAAAGAGCCCCCCTCCCCCCCCCAAAAAAAAACAACAACAACAAAACAACAACATCATATCTGGTAAGTTACAGAGAAATGCAAGCACTTTCTGTATAGGAAAGTCAATTTTGACTGAAAGCCCGTTGGATGGGGCCAAAATTGAGCCAAAGGGGCGAGTCAGGTATTTTAAGGAGCCAAGGATTTTTAAAAAGAGCTAAAAGTGCGAAAGAGGCGAGGTAAATCTGGCAACCCATGGATTGGAACTTGTACATTGTCTAAATCTAAAGCAGCGCTGACGTCACGTCTAAACTCCACCCACAAATCTATAGACTCTGCGCATTGACTGTCTGAGATTATCAAGGTGACTATGAAAGAAACAGAAACTCACCGCAGGCATGATCAAGACATCTCATGCCGACATAAAAGAAAGAAATAATCTTCATTACGTAGTCAGAGCTGTGTGGTCGTGTTTAAACCAAAAAATTAAAAATAAAATAGACATCAAGTGATGAGGAAATAGTGTTCCAGCACACATAAATGAGCCAAGAAGTCTAATGCTGCACCGTTCTACCGTCATGCTAGGTGAGCTCTTATCGTGTGCAAAACTCCGCCCTTTGCCCTCTTTGCATCCAACAGATTTGAACCCTCTAAGAGCCACGATTAAACTTACTATTAGAGAGTATATTTTTCTATGTATTAGCTAAAAATTCCGCATGGCTAGGATGAACACAGAGCTAAGGAAACCTAACTTTTAGGTGCATTTGTCAAGATGCGGTCAATAATTATTATATGGTACACTGTTTCGTCGAGGATCAGTTCAGTAATGGCATTAAAAAAAAAATCATAATAAGATACATTCTCCGAACTCCTGTAACAAATATGGCACAATGTGTCCTGCAGGGTTAAATGATTAAATATACCATTCAAAAGCATAAACTGATGAACCAGAAAATAAAAGGTAAAGGATTGTTATTACTAAGAGTATTTGAGCCATCGCTATCTTTTCTTTATAATCCCTCTATCCCATGTTCCTCAATAAATTTATAGCTTGCATGACCATAGTGCAAATGACTTGGTGTTGATGCAGCTGTAGACTTGTAAGATGAATGAAGTCTAGTGGTGCTTGCTGAAGATGAGGTGTAGCAGAAGAAATGGGGAGTCTAGTGGAAAAGAGAAGGAGGAGTAGGTGCGAATGCAAGTGTGTTATGGGTATAAAGGGGATGTGGATGATAAGAGGTGGGGGTGGATGCGAGTATTAGAAGTGGTTTCACATGTGTGAAGGGGTTGATAGGATTTTATAGTAAAAATGTACGTACATTTATTTATTTTGTGAGTACTTGCATTCTTTAAAATTTTGAAACTGCTGAAAGATAAAGAGTGATGTAAATGAGGAATACGTGGAATTTCTGTATTGGGCAAATGTGAGCAAACTCATTAATTCCGAGTGCAAAATAGAAAAGCGTGTAAACATTGAATCTGAATCTGGCCTGGGTTTATAATTATATCCAAGGAACTTGTTGAACTTGTTCAGCTTGCACAATATCAGATTACTTAAGAAAGAGAGGATCTGTAGGCCCTAATCAGTGTTTGTTTGATATGTGATTTATGAAATGAGTTATACATTTATCATATTTGCGAGCCTCTGATATCAAACAAACACGAGTTTCATATCCTTTTTATCATTTAATTATAACTAATAAGAAAATGAACTTTTAATTGTGAAAATGATCCTGAAGTGGTCCTCACCTTGTTTGAGATTCATCAATCACATCTGAACTGAATGAACCACACAGTTACGCGACAAAAAGTAAATCCAAACAGCTGATAATCATCGATGAAACTTAAGATCACAGAAACACTGTGAGATTTCATGTGCTTTTGATTCAAAAGTTTAACTGAACTGAAACTGAAACGTAAAGAGAACGATGACAAGCGATAAGAAAGACAGAATGAAACATATTTTTTTCTAAAATCTAGACAGAGGGAAACCCCACGGCAGAGAAAATAAGAAAGAAGCGACATCACATTTTCATACGCCTAGAGGTTTCCAAGGCTTCCAATCAAAGTATTCATAAGCAGGTCAAAGTTCAAATTTATGTACCGTGAGACCTACCCAAAAAATATGCCACACAGAAATAGGCTTTGTATAGTTATGATAAATTCGTCTTCCCTTTTTTTTTTTAACAGCATCCCAAAGGCAAAGCTGTTTTGTGAGTCTAATACATCGAGACTTAGCTTTGGTCCAGTTGACAGCAAAAGCGGCCTGTAATACGCAACACAGGAAGATCAATGGCAGAGAAGTATACTTCAAACAGGATCTGGGTATGTTTATAGCCATTTAACTTCATGAACTCCAGATATTCAGTGGCTATGTCCAATTGAAGAGCGTTTTTGTCCAAAACTCTGTATGTGGTCTCTGAATGTTTTTTTAAATAAAGGGAAATAACATTCAGATAATTGCTCTTCACGCATGTATTTGACTATTAAATGGTTTAAAATTTGAAGGCGTGGAGATTTTGAGCTCAATTTGGTTTTGAGTGAATTAATACAAAATTGCATCTTTGAAATCACCATCAACTAATTTTTCGACAAAAGTGCATTTACAGAGTTTTGGAAAAACGATTTTCAATTTTGCTGGTTTGTCAGATGTCTAAGCTCGTGAGTAGGCTCTAAAGTAAGAAAGAAATTAAACGAACAGAGTAAAGACAGGTTGTTGCTTAAGCCAACGTCACTCATATGCCTTTCTTGTAGTCTGATGCTGATCTTCGTAGAGGAAAACATAACAAGTTGTCAGTTTGTGTTTGTTGTATGTTATGTAGGCCTACATGCAAGCTCGGTACCAGGCTAACTGAAAGCGAAATGAGCGACCCTAGCACAACCAGAGGCCTAACGCGACGATCTGTCTTTACTCTAGAGATCGTGTTAAACTATTAAACTGATTGAAGAGACGAAAGGTAAATTGTTTAGTAATTTAGTGGCTTCAAGTTTGTGAGTTCCATGTTGTCTAACATGAGGTATCTTTTCTTTTTGTTTGTTTGCGTTGGAGATCTCTGTTTCTAAAGAGTGTAAACTAAGTTGGCGTCTTTTGTTTGTTTGTTTGTTTGCTTTGGAGATCTCTGGCACTTTTGTATAGGGTTTGGGACGACATAGAAGTTAGTCTCTGCAATGGCGTAAATAGCTAGAACTGCCCCTGACCCTTTCTTTACTTGACTGCAGCAATAATCATTTGAGATCGGCACAAAAGTAATTGCACGATTATTGTGCTAAACATTCAGACACTCACACTGCACATTGAAATCGCGTTCACACTATACTTCAATCCAAAGTTCTGGTTTTCTGCTGACCAGTTCATCATCTCCAGATGACAAACGAACGTTCATTTTTTGTCAGGTCAATGAAAATAGATTTAGTGTCACTATTCATCAGTGCACCATTTTGTAATTTTATCTTATACATTTATTGGTCATCGCATGTGATGGGATTTATCTAAACAATACAACAACTATTTTCTTTTTAATGAACAAAACACTTTTTCTTATTTTAGAAATGTTATCTTCGATCTCACTGACTAAATCCTGAGCCGTCATGTAGACATACGTTATTTGCACTAAAGATTTGACCATCCTACAGCCTTCCACCTAACGTGAGCAGAAAGAAGTAGAGAATTGGGGCTTTCCAAGGCACAAACGTACTAAAATTCATTCGAACCCGTTTTCTTAACATCTATTCTCTTCCCTAAGTTAAAGTGAATTCATTTCACGTTTTCCACACAGATCCCTTTGACTGGGGCATTTCTGGTCTCCTCTTTAGCCCTAGCAGCAACTGTAGCCTATCTGAAGATCAGGTGAGTGTATCACTATGCAATACTATTATATTTGAACCATTGAACCAGTCAGGGAGTGTGTCACTATAGAGTACCATTCACTAAAACCATAAACTAGTCAGGTGAGTGTGTCACTATAGAGTACTATACACTAAAAGCATGAACCAGTCAGGTGAGTGTGTCACCATAGAGTACTATGCACTAGAACCATGAACCATTTAGATGAGTGTGTTACTATACAGTAGTTTACTCTAGAACCAAAAACCCAATCAGGTGAGTGTGTCACTATACAGTAGTAGTAGTATACTCTAGAACCAATGAACCAATCAGGTGAGTGTGTCACTATAGGGTACTATACACAAGAACCATAAACCAGTCAGGTGAGTGTGTCACTATATAGTATTATACTATAGAACCAATGAACCAATCAGGTGAGTGTGTCACTATACAGTAGTATACTCTATAACCAACGAACCAATCAGGTGAGTGTGTCACTATAGAGTACTATACACAAGAACCATAAATCAGTCAGGTGAGTGTGTCACTATATAGTAGTATACTCTAGAACCAATGAACCAATCAGGTAAGTGTGTCACTATACAGTACTGTACTCTAGAACCAATGAACCAATCAGGTAAGTGTGTCACTATACAGTACTGTACTGTAGAACCAATGAACCAATCAGGTGAGTGTGTCACTATACGGTACTGTACTGTAGAACCAATAAACCAATCAGGTGAGTTGTCACTATACAATACTGTACTGTAGAACCAATGAACCAATCAGGTGAGTGTGTCACTATACAGTACTGTACTGTAGAACCAATGAACCAATCAGGTGAGTGTGTCACTATACAGTACTGTACTGTAGAACCAATGAACCAATCAGGTGAGTGTGTCACTATACAGTAGTATTCTCTAAAACCAAGAAACCAATCAAATGAGTGTGTCGCTGTATAGCACTGTACATTAGAACCAATGAACCAGCCAGGTGAATGTGTAGCTATAGAGTATTATACACTAGAACCAATGAACCAATCTTAATTTGTTGACACCAAACGTAATAGTCTACAAATGTGAAAAATCTACATTTTAGTAGATACCTTAGCCAGTGTAGCTTAGTTGAAAAGGGAAGAGAACTATATGATTATTCAGATTTGGGCGAAATTTATTGATGCAAAAATATATGAGAAGTCTGTAGACTTATAATCATTACACTGAAGAACTTTAGATAGTGACATTTTATTTGCGACTCTTTGTATAATGTAGAAAATGTAATGCCCCATGGGATTAGTTTTGCTTTCATTATATATATTCACATCCGTCACTGTTTGCTTTTACTTTACGCTGTCGTTCATTGTGAATTCTTTTGTTCATTTTTGGATGTACCTATGTTCTTGTAATATGAGCCAAATAAAAGTTCTTGAAATGGACCTTATATGCAAGCTATATGAATGAACAAGATACCACGTTTTATTCATCATTAAATGGCACATTGTTTACCAGCTTGCAAACAAACACATGCACATTCATACATACTCACACACATGTCATGGACACCTAGCGGAGTAAACTGTAAGTCGAAATACTGCCGTTTCTCTACAGCTCTATGTAATCTGCGGGGGAAATGAATGTCTTTGAAGGATTTCCTGGACTATTCTTGACGGAAGAGGAAAAGGCGGAGGTAGAAAGAAAAGTAAGTGATACCGGGTGCAAAGGCATTTTCTGGTTTTATTTTATTAAGGAGGAGGAATGTGAGCCCGATTTGATAATTTTTTTGAAGCTGTTAGGAAGTGTGCCACTAGGGATGTTACGGCAATATTGAGTACATGAGTACTCAAAGCTCGTCCTGAAGATGAAATAACAAGTTATTGTTTGACCACTGGACCACTTTCAGTTTTTGAGCATTCACAGTCATCCGCTCAGCGAAATCACGACTTCGGAATTATACTACTTATTCTTTCCAATATTCCATTAGCAGAGAAATAGGATTAGCTAATATGGTATGTTACAGTGGATTTTATTGGCTGATTTACATTACGCTTTTATTTTTGGAAGCTTGAATTGACGACGTAATCAATGAATCACATCACGCTATTTTGCTTAAACAGGGGGTGAGCTTCATTGATGTTGCCTACGTAAGAGTGGTCTACTTATGAAGGGGAGTTACAGGGGAAAAGTAGCGAGTGAAAATCGATTTATGTGTTTGGGGGATAGGGAGAGGGAGGATTTAGGGAAGAGGGCACGGTTACATAACTTTTTATTGACGATAAAACATAAAATATCATCTGACAGTTCAGAGACCATCTCGGCGGGAGTGATTCTTGGACACCGGCCGTTGTAGTGGATGATGTAAATCTAACAT
>JAWQUT010000075.1:1146310-1157004 GCA_033807755.1 Ellobium chinense | reverse complement strand
CCTGGCTATAGGCAGTGGAAGATATTGTCAGAATGCAAGTGATCAGCGCCTATAAATGGCAGCGGCACTGTATGCTCCCCAGGGAGTCGAGAAAGTTCTAGAGTGATCAGGCCTGCTGGGGTAATGATAGTGTGAAGTCGCGTGAGCGGGCATTAGCCTGGATACGAGACTTATAAACCGCATTATTATTATTATAAGTGATCTCAAGCGAGAAGACATCCAAACTCAATAATTCATCCACAACTTTCACATACAAATAGGCCATGATGACATGTTTATTCTGTCCTTCATGTTTCTTTTGAAGGACCCCTGTTCTGATTACTCCAGATTGGGCAATTGACTTGAATGGAACCAATGTGACACTTGTCCAACTTCCTGATGAAAGGCAGTACTTCTGGAGTCAGAATTGCAGGTATCTACATGTAATTGTTCTTATAATGATGTTGCTAAAATGCTTTGTAACTTGTGGTCCTTTCTTGAGCATACTAACTTTTGTTGAGTAAAGTCAAAGCACTCGCAATTTGCGAGGGTATTTCTATGTGGGGAAACGACCAGTGGCCGTATGCAAAATCCTTACGTTAGTTAACGCACTGCGGTAGCCATGGGAAACGCCCAAAACATCAGTAGTGTTCACTGTTAACTAACGTATGGATTATGCATATGGCCACAGGTCGCAGGTGCATGTATTCGTTATCATAATAATGCTATTTGAATGCTTCTTTCTTGGGCATACTTTTGTTACTAGTCAAAGCGCCCGTTATTTGGGGGCATTTTATATTTTACAAAGGAAAAGACCAGATCGCCTCTGCACGTGTATGTAAATATGAAGGTTATGTTGTGAAAAAAAAAATCAAAACACCATACGATTTTTCTTCACACCAGCCCTTTTAAATTGATGACTTTAGCCTCAAAACGCCAACATGGCTGCAGACAGTGCTAGAGCAGGCCACCCCGATGTGAGAAAATCCATTTTCTATACATGCAGAGACTGGTGCTGACAGAAAAAAAACCAAACCATCTTTTGATAGTATGATAATTTCAAGGGCTAATACTATTCTAGGCTTCCTGTATGAACGGTTTTGCAATTCCCGAGTTTACCTTCAGCTGTTATTTCTCTTTGTGACTAACACAGCACTAATAGACACTTACGTACTGAGAGTTAGGCTCGAACTTGTCAACAAGCATAGTCAGTAAGCCTATGTTTACCAACTTTGTAAGTTTTTGTTGTTGTTGGAATTTCGTTGGTTATACAATGGCGAGAATAAAGCCAGTGCAACTTTCACTAGGGACTCAGCCGCTATACGTTATTACAACACTATTTTTTCTAAGTACCACGAACTCCTCCATTCCTGCTCCTTCCCCCTTCCTCCTTCCACACCCCCCTCTCCCCCGTGGGGTAGACTAAATTATAGTGAATCTTTGGTAGAATTAGTTTGTCACCTTCACTCCTCTACCCTGGGTGCGACGATAGAACAAATTCGCATTGCAACGTCAACCATGTGAAATGGCAGTCGAATTTTTCTGCCCGGTGTCACTTGATCGGCCGGCAGACAGCACAATGTACGGAACTATCATTATCCGTAACACTGGCCACGCAGCCAGCAAGAGGCTGGATCCGATGTGTCTCGCGCTACTAGAGTTAACAATAAAAAATATTGTTTATGACACGACAGTAGTATTAAACATACTATATCATGACACTTCCCAGAAGGCCAGTCCTCCAAGGGACTAATGGTTTTCGTGTGAAAGTTCTGAGCCTGCGATTGAAACTTTTAAAACTTACTCTTTTGGCACGTCTTTCTTTCTTCAAACAGGTTATTCCAAAATTTGGGTGTACAGGGATAGACAGAATAAAGTTTTCCGATGATTTTTTGGTCCGATCAACCGATCGATCGATCGATCGATTGATTGATTGATTGATTGATTGATTGATTGATTGATTGATTGATTGATTGATATTTACGAGTACGAATAATACCCTATGCATGGATATAATATTTATTACTCTCATTACTACATTATTTTGAACGGAATGAGTATACACCTTACTGCAATATTCTGGTTGTAATCTAATTTTTCAAATTTAAGGCACACATTTCTTCAGGCTCAATCCACATTAGCCTATGTTGGGTTGGTGTGTTGTTGTTGTTGTTTTCTTTTGGTGGGGAAGGGGTGGAGGAGGAGGAATGATCTGAGCTGAGCTGTTCATAGTACCATGGTCTTCCATTTATCTTCTTTTGCCTAATAACGCAGTGTAAAATTTACTTGTTTTTTTATCCGAATTTCACAAGCTAAACCACAGACTGAGAGCGCTCAATATCTCAAAATCTCAAACCAAACAAAAAAAATTAGGCAAATGTGGAATGAGCGTAACTATTTTTCCGGGTTATTTCCCTTATCTGACTGCCCAAAATTTCATCCTAAGCCTGCAGCCTGTGTATATTAAAATTCACTCCTCCTATCAATCTGCTCTTTAGCCCAGTACAAAAGATTCAATCATCATATAATCCTTTTTTTTGTTGTTGTTTTTTTTTTTTTGCCTCATGTGAGAAACATGTTGCTGGGCTTTGTCACAAACGAAAATCTTACCGTTTCGCTATCAGGCCAAAATATTCTCCACGGTGTAGTCTGGCTGTCCAGCCAAAACGCCCTTGTCCTAAATAATATTTGCATGTGCTGTTACAGGAGTAGTATCGTTAAATTTCTGGCAGTCTTTCCTTTGGCAGTTCCCACATTAGTTTTGCAGGGCACTATATAATAATTATAGTAAAGACCAAGAAGGAAGCGATAATTGGCTTTTTTGGGGGGAGGGTGGTATTTGACTGGACAGCCGGAATATCCTGTGGAGAGTTTTTTAGCTGGACAGGCAGACAGTGCCATTTTAGCTTGCTTTTCGCTCTTCTAAAAATAAAAAAAAAATCAGTGCTATTATTGATAGACTGCTTCATGTGAAGTTTGAGTCTTTCTTCAGACTGAGTCAGCCTGATAATCTATTGAGCTGGAGAGCAGGTTGCTGGTATGGGTGAACTTTACAAGATAAACCCGACCAGACGAATAGAGGACAAAAATCCGGAAAACTGTTCATTCAGGCTGAAAATACAATCCGGCGAGAATTCTCTGCAGGGTGTAATCTGTCTGTCAAACCAGTATACCCGCTCCGATTATTATGTTTTCCTGCATTATCTTTTAAATGTATTTTCCTCATTACAGCCAAACTGACGGTTGTGGCATTAACTGCAGATGTGCCCTGCAAGACACCGCAGTGAAAGCGCTTATCAGAGATCCCCAAGATCCGTACAACAGCAAAAAATATTACCTCGATTACATCCATATTCCTGGATGCTGTAAATGCTTCAATAATCTGCAGTGTTAAAATATGCACGAGATTACACTGGACTGCAGGGATGGAGTAAACTGTACGGGAAAAAGGAAAGGGGGGGGGCGCGGGGATCTATAACCATCGACTAAAAAGATGTGTTGAAAGTAAATCGAACTTTAGCATGAATTGGTCTATAACATGGAGATCTATAACCATCGACTAAAAAGATGTGTTGAAAGTAAATCGGACTTAAGCATTAATTGGTCTGTAACACGGCGATCTATAACCATCGACTAAAAAGATGTGTTGAAAGTAAATCGGACTTCAGTATTAATTGGTCTGTAACACGGCGATCTATAACCATCGACTAAAATGATGCGATTCGATGTCAGGAACTTGACTTTCAAGGAATTAGTCCGCAATATTGAGTTTGCAGGGTGTCCGGGTGTTACAATCAAGGTACATAACTCAGGGTTAATACAAAAAACAGACGATGGAACAAGAGGTGAAGCCAATTAAAAAACAGAGTTCCAACGTCCAATAACTTCATGAATTTAACCCTACTTTTGAAGGCAAATTTGTGGAGTTTGCTATATTTTCATGCTTTCTCAGCTAAAATCTTTCAACAGGCATACAAGTAACACAAAGGACTCAAAACAAATCATAAAAATATTGTTTTGGATACTTTTTCAGAGATATTATGCAGCAACAATACCAGAAAAACTGAAAAAAATACAGTAATTTTGAAATGCAAAGGCTCAGAGCATAATAAAGATACAGAGAAAAGACAAGCATTTTAAAATTAATTCAGCATGACAAAAATAACAAAGCTATGAAGAGAATTTCTTCATAAATTTGATTTTGTAAAAAATAATGTTTAGTAGGTCTCCTGAACACTGGAATTATGACTGCCGCAGAAATTTAGTAAATAAAATGTGATTTTTACAAAGCAATACAATCAAGGTGTCAATATCTGTTCATACTTTTATTTAGAAGTAGGTGACGCATGTCCCTGCCAAAATTTATTTAGATAGCATCAAAACTGGCAAAGTTTTTGCAATTTTTCTAACAAAAACAAGACTTTTGAGAAAATTGATTTTTTTTTGCACTATTATACAAAAAATACTGAACAAAGATGTAAAATAATAGAGTCAAAAGGTACTGTCACCATTTCTAAGAACAGACATGGATGACTTAGCTACAGTGCTGGTCTTAATCTGCTATTCCTGCGCCATATGTTTCCCCCCTTCCCTTCTTTCAGTTCACGTGTGATTTTCCGTTTTTTCGTTAATAGGTACTTCCTTTGTTTCTTTGCCAAATATGAGGAAGACTTATCATCCTTTGACATCCTGACTGCATTCTTTTGTTTCAGGTTTTCAATACTGATGGTGTTGACCTCCATCCACAGTTTGTTCATAATGTTTACTAGATTCAAAGCCCCCCTCATTGAAAACTCCAACTGCAGAGCTAACAGCTGCTGTCACCTCCTTTTCTTCCCCACAAAAACTGTTTTTGGGCACCTAACACACACCGT
The DNA here is from genome assembly GCA_033807755.1 of Ellobium chinense. Taxonomy (NCBI): domain Eukaryota; kingdom Metazoa; phylum Mollusca; class Gastropoda; order Ellobiida; family Ellobiidae; genus Ellobium; species Ellobium chinense. Next base: position 1,152,151 of record JAWQUT010000075.1, on the reverse strand, counting down.
GCTGTTGAAATAGTCATTGGTGTTCTGCATCCCACCATACTTTATTCTGACTAAATGGTTCTCCTCATTCATGCCTTTGAAAACCGGCACCATCTGCTCTGCAACTTTGGCTGCAATGTATGTATGAGACCTTCGATGACTTTCGCCGTCCATGCTGGTAGAGGCACTAGCTCTCTTCACCTGGAAGACAATAATCATCCTGGGAGTTACTGTCAGTGCGCATGGAGTGATAGGGAATGTCCCATATCGCTTTCTTCATATCATATGTGTTTGTCAGATTGCTCAAGATGGCACCTCTGTAAAAATTTTGAAAGGAATCTGCTATGCTTGCGGTGAGCCGTCCAACACCTCTCCCACCTAACCTCTTCTCTTGGCTGAGTTTGCGAACGGCCATGTCCATAAGCTTGTGAGCGTGATTTACACATTCAAGTTTATCGATGTTGTACAGTTTGAGATCACAAACGGCTAGATAAGCTGTTGAATCGCCATCTGACAACATCTGTGTATACCTGAAGTTATGCTTCTGTATGGACCTGGTCCAGATGGCCACTGCTGCTTCTGTCTCCACTGACTTGCTGGAAGCTACATAGTTGACACAGCATTCCTCTTTATGGTCTTCTTTCCACTTCAGGCTCTCTTTATCTGTAGTTAGTTTGGGCTCTATCAATATGCATTTGTGGCAGCATTTGCTCAGAACTTCATAATCAACGACAAGTCCTGTCATGATATCAATTGCAAATCCCACTCCATACATGGACGTGAAACTGCGTTTATGCCATGTGCCGTCGAAACTGACCGATATGTCTATGGCAGGCTTCTCATTTTGAAAGTAGAAATCTCGATCTGAACATCGATATCAAATATACTGTAAACAATACACAAGATCAGTTGCTACGACCCAAGCAAAGAGGAAATAACACAGAAAAACAAATCATCAGGCTGGAAATGACATAGACAATATGGGTTACACGAAAGAGAATTACTAACTAAATATATAACTTGAGGATCTAAAAGTATTCAGGATCGATTCATGAATTGTTGAAATGGAGTATTCACCAGTAATCTCAATTTTGTCAATGGCATCGAAATTCGACAATTTTTGTGTCATCTAAAAGCAGGGTATGGCCTTAATTAATTAACAAGCTCGACAGGCCACAATATATATCTGAGAAAGTACAATGCACATCATTATATTTAGTAAGCATAAACGTCAAGACCCGGACTCTACCTCTCATGGCAGATCCAACAGGGATACAGATCTAGAATTCTGCAAGGGTGTTAACTAGTATACCGCAATTCTTACAACGACAATACTCCTGACTTACGAAAGCCTCCCACTTCCCTACTGACAATGTATGAGAGGGTCAAACTACCTGCAAATGGACTAGTATATTTACGTGCATTCAGATATTAAGCAGATAATAATACTACGGTCATGGGATCGCAGCTGGACTGTTAATTCCTTGGATTTCCACCGGGTTTTGGATATGACTGCTTCGGGTGGCTCTAGGGCCGCCCTACATCACTGGGCAGCTGCAGGGGGTCTCTGTCGGGTCAGCGCCCGTTGATTGAGTGTTAACAGTTCAATTCATGGCACAAGTCCAACATGATTAGCAACACAGGTCACATGGGGTCACGTGCTCAAACAGAACGGAGATGGAGCACAGGCTAGCGTGCTGACGCAGCACGGACGTAAGGCCGGAGTACGTGTTCAGACAACATGGAGTTTCTCACAGCATACAACTCTTTATTGATAGCACCAGAGTATAGTTATTTATCCCGACAAATATAATAAAAACACAATGAAATGAAAAAAAAAATTTCTTCACTTCCATGCATTTATCAAGCCACAGTAGTGCCCCCAACCTGACTTTATATCAACACTATTAATAAACTCATTTCGTGTGCTCTACTAACTGCTTTTACAACAGAGTTAACGCTTTATTACTGACTTCCATGCACATTGTTACAAGATATCACGTTACACTCCATACTTATTATCTATGCACTGTTACTGCTCTTAGTGCATATCAATATTTCAATCTGCCGGTTCGGTGAACTGCTCATTAACTTTCTGTATGCTCATAAGCACATTCACAACATCTAATGTACCCATTTATGAATTCAATATTTCTTTCACTTACGATAAGGCCTGATAAACTTCACAATCAAGTAATCAGTCACCCCGGTGCCACACTTGCTCCTATCCACACAGAGCACGTGAAGTGGCAACGTCAACTTCCGAGGAGCTGGTGAATCTAACCTCGCCTTGCTCTTATATACAGTCTTCCCACCATTCGCTCACCTTCCAGTTGTCCCGTGCGCTCCAGGGACCCAGTGAGTCCACGTCTAGACAGACTGGCCCACCAACAAATATTAATTGCGTACTCTTAGTTGACCCCGCCTGGCTTCTGACACCGGATACGTAAGCAAAAGTGTTAAAAAAGAAAAAAATTGAGACTCGAGGCCAGAGCATAAGAAAACGAATATTTCTATGCGTGTGTTTGTGTGTGTTTCTCTTCCTCGAAAAGCATACTTATTACGGAATAGGGGTAAGTCGCGTCCTGTTCGGATTTTCTGATCTTACGATTTCTAGACAGTGTTACTGTTAGCATTGAACACAAATGGAATAGTCTTGAGTAAATGCAAAATTTATCATGGATTTAGATATCATTGGATTGCACGCTTTTTACACGTCATGACTCAATATTTTGTTATTTTATTGATATCGTACTTTTGCTGATAAGATTGATTTTATTTCCACTAATTTCCTTCTTATTGTCAAACTCTTTTTCGCAGGCCTGTTTTTACATTTTTTTTTTTTGTTGCTATTTTACCACAATTCTTTGTTTTATGAATGCAGTCGGACGTTTCACATCTACCAGAGACTATAGTCTCCTGTTTGCTCAACAAGTTGCACATATAAGATTAAGAGAAAGCATGAAGGGTTATGACATGTGTTTATGAAATGTTCTGTAACCAAAGGGAGCTCTCAGTATGCTCAACAATAGTATCCTGTGTACTGCGCATTCTTATAATAGTAGGACCGTGATGAAAAATCAGATCAAAGGTATATCGCGTTATTAAGTATGAATTTCACATGCACGGATTCAGGTATACTCTTTAGTCTATCATTTTATTATTCAGATGAACCTCGATATGAAGTATACCATAATAATTAGTATTTTTTCCATGCATTCAAGGCATGCTAGATTGTATTCCGAATATGGTGATTTATTCGAAAAAAGTATGCCGATAAATATAAATTTATGTGCTAAGGCACGGTATTAATAATTATGATAATTAAATGTCGAATCTTACGAAGTAAAAAGAGTACTTTGTCACATTTAATGGCAGGTCTTACCATAGCCAATCACAGACAGAAACATGGTCTTATGCATAACCTTCTTCCAAGCACAAACTTTTTTACCGGGTAGGTTTGAAAGTGACAAGTAGAGTAGTTTTTATTACATCTTGATACGACAGTGTGTTACGATTTATAGGGATATTATTTTATCATTGCTTGATGAGCTCTTGTTGTAACCCGGATGTTGGATGTGGATACCAGCTTTGAGACAATGCATGTTTTATTGTTACCAAATTACTATTAAATACTATAACCAAATACTATACTGTGTAAACTTTAACAATAATCGTAATAATAATGACAACAATAATAGTAATAATAATAATAGTGATATATAATCTTAATAATAATATTATAATGATATAAGCTTAATAAAAATAATGATAAAAATAATAATGATATATAATCTTAATAATAATAATAATAATAAGGTTCGTAGGTCTGTATCTAGGCAGAACTTGCTCACATGACTTAACATTATTATTACCTTAGTACACCGTGTCATTCAATAATTTTCTAAACTTCCTTGGGAGGCTAGCANTAGGTTAGAATATCATGAAAGAGCCATAAACATTTCAGACACCTGGGGATATATGTTAAACTGCCTTCTGTAAGAAAGTAATCAGCTTAACTTGCTCATCATGAGACATTAAAAAAAAAATACAAGTGAAAAGTCAAAAGATCAAAAGAAATCTGATGAGAAGGAAGTAAACAAAAGCATAAGTTTCATAACAAGGGTTATATTTCCAAGCAAACATAAACAGCTAACGTAAGATGTGGTGAAATAAGGAAAATGAAACTAGACTAGTTTACAGAGATTGTCAGAATCAAAGTGAGTCAAGTCCTCATTGTTGATAAGCCGTTCCCCTTCTTCCTTTACAGCTAGCATGCATATAAACTGTTAAGATATAAAAGATTTTATACAGTAATTTAAAGAAAACATGAGAAGTGCTGAGAGAGAACGCAAAATAAAACATTTGACTCTTGCACCTCAAACCTGGATATTAGCAAAGACAGTTGATAGTCCTGAATTTTAAGTGACCTATGACATGGCAATGCAGGCATGCAAACTCTAGACAGAAAAAGGTATTCTTTCTGAGATGGAGGTAAGAACTAGCAAGTGTCTCCCTACGAAAAGTGTCCAGAAGGCTGTTGAGTTTTACTTTGTCAAATGAAAACTTTTGACTTTATCACCTTCTCACTCATTTGTAGGTGGTAACAATGTTTCCCTTTAGGACAGGTTGTTTCCCTTTGCTGATTTTGTAATATTTGCAGTTACGCCCCTTCGTTTCACAAGTGAAAAGAATACGGAATTTTGGGCAGTAATTTAGCATATAAGCAAGCAAATACTGACCACAAAGCAACTTCTATATTAAAGATACACCAAAGACGTTTAAAATGAGCCATAACTGGTGCATTTTGGGGCAACCCCACATCCCCATTTTTCATGTTAAAGTAGGTCACTAAAGTGATTTTTACAGACTTTGAAGGGTTATATCTCCAAAACATACAGAGCAAGTCATCCAGTTTTCTGGAAGAAAACAGAAGAGAATAAGGACATTCTATGGAAAAAAGAACTTGACTGTGAGTGTTGAGAAAATTCCCTTTGGAATGCCATTTTTGTGGGCAAATTTGGTGAAATCGATACAAATCAGAAAAAGTCTGGTAGTATAATCTTAAACCTTGAAACACTGAGAAGAGCTGTGGGCACTTTCATTTCACTGAGATAAACGGTTTTTGAAATATAATAGCTCAAACTCCGACAAAATGACTGTGCGCGTTTTACCTAAAATATGCCAATTTTCTTCAAAATTTTTTTTCTCAGAAACTAGAAGGAATTCAAAGGAACTTTTTGGCATAGTTTCATTTCTGACCCTGAAGAACATTTAGGGCAAGTTTTAACAAAATCCAAGAGGGTCACCGGCAAAATTGAAAAAGATTGGTTGATTTGACGTGAAATGACCCATAATAATGATATAATCTTAATAAAAATAATGATAAAAATAATAATGATGTATAATCTTAATAATAATAATGATAATTAGGTTCGTAGGTCTGTCTCTAGGCAGAACTTGCTCACATGACTTAACATTATTATTACCTTAGTACACCGTGTCATTCAATAATTTTCTAAACTTCCTTGGGAGGCTAGCATTGATCACAAGTATTCGGACAACATCTTCAAGTGGCAATAACCAGGTACTTATTTTACAGACGAATGGACTGAGTAAAATGTGAATGAAATGTATTTTCAGGGCACTTTCAACACGACCGCGATAAGAAATCAAAGCCTTCTGATCTCATGTCTAAGATCTTTACGATTCGGCCACGCTACAATAGTCATGTACTCCATTATTTTCTGCAAAGTTGCTATGACGATACTTCGGATTATGATCGAAAATAATGATAGTGGCATTTTATGAAGAATGCTTGCTAAGATTGCAGCCTTGGGGAAGGTGTGGGGAGGGGGGGGG
>JAWQUT010000075.1:1113507-1136122 GCA_033807755.1 Ellobium chinense | reverse complement strand
CCTTCCCCCCCATCATACGGTTATACCACCAACCTCTCGACGGCGAAAGAAAGAAAACTCAGGAAGTCGTGCACGGTAATGATTTTGCGCGAAAAGAAACAACAACACACATCCCTGATAATTGCGGTGAATACCATTTCAGTATGGAAGTATCGAAAGTATCGAAAGTAACGGAAGGATCCAAAGTTTCCAAAGTATCGAAAGTATCAAAACAAGTTCGATCCTTTTTCGATCCAGAGTCCCAATTTAGATACCAGCTCCCCCATTGCAAAGCCAAGCAGCACCAGGTGTATCGAAAGTATCCAAAGATATCGAACACTCTAATCTACCTACCCTCAAGTAGGTATAGGATTCGAAATAGAATCAATACTTTCGATTCTTATAGCTTGATGGCTTAGTATGACATACGTGTACTTACAAGAAATCAAGTATCGATCCACTACAAGTATAACACTGTATTCCACTAGGGTGGAATTTGGAGAAAAAAGCGATGGCGAGCAAGTATGTTGTTGGCTGAAAAAAAATCAGATTTCTTTTAAACACATTATGAGCTCTAAGATGGATTTCAACATTTTGATCATGAGGGGTTTAACACAGAGGGTTGTGTATGCGCATGGCACCCTATCCCTTTCGCCAGCAAGCGTTCGTATTTTGAGATGTATGAGCTTCTCGACTTTATGTTATCGGGTGGCAAGGTATATAGTATTCTTTCTTTATTATTTAAGGGGGAGGAATGTGAGCTCAGTCGGATAATTTTTCAGTTGTTACATATTATTTTAGGGAAGTGTGTCACTGGGATTTTACCAAATTACTGTGAAGGATCGATTTTGAGAAGAAAGGTTGAAAAACAAAACTACGGTACACTAGAAAATTTTATGCTTCTGCCGGGAATCGACGTTTTCTTTTTATCACCATTTAAAGATAAAAATCAGGTTTATTTTAAGAAATGATTGACACAACATTATCCCATCCAGCAACAATCCATCAAGAAGTTATTAAACCATATGATTTGATGCAGTATGAAAGACAGAATGTCTACCTACATGAATAAGGGGCTGAACACCCAACGGAGAGTGTATTTGCGCACTGATATTAATTAATGTTTTTGCCCAAAATTATGAACAGAATTGACGTTCATTTTGAAACAAGCACCACATGGCTAAAGCTGTAGACAACCTGATATGGCAGTTAGAGCTTTTTTATACTTCCCAAAAAACTTTTTATAGGTATATTTTCACGCACTTATGTCTCATATACTATTTGCAATAATGTAGGATCTAGCAGCATAAATATAACCATACCCCTCTAATTTGGACGCGAACATCAAAAAGGAATTGAGTGCTAATCATCAAACCATGCAACATAGAAAAGAGCATCTGGGTATGATCACAGACTTCTCATATGAGAGTATACATTCATTCAATATAATTAATTTTTAATAAATTGGTAAAACTAAAACTGTGACCAATATTAATAATGAAACGAATTTCCTTGTAACAGGGTTTACACGTGAATTCGTGATTCTTTTCGTCTCTTTAAGAGAAGTTTTAACGTAATCAGCATAAGATAATCAGCATTGCCGAAAAAAGTCTTAAGATATTGATTTGATTTTATATTAACGCACCTTCAAACTAATTTTTGAGCCTTTTTTCCTGGATATTACATATGAAACGTTCTTTTCTCATCCACAAAGAGCTTTTATGCATCCCTGAGTAATGAAATTACACGTAATGGTGTTATGCCTCGTACATGTAACAATATATAATATATAGCAATAAATTTGTCCTAACTGACATAATTGTGTGAGACAATTTGTGACATACTTTGGGCAGTATCCTTTCAGCATTATATTAAATCTATATCCTATCCAAAAACAAAAAAAAAGAACAAAAAAAGGTCAAGCTTTCTATCCATTAACAGACTGTTTGTCGTGTGGTTCAACAATCTCTTATGATTTACAGCTGAAGAAAATACTACCTCTCACAGATTCCTCTTAACTACAACCTCCACCATCACCACCACCAACAACAACAGCAACAACAACAACAACACAATAACAACAACAAGAAAATATCAACAGCAGCAGCAGCAAAGCTCTATAAATTCTTAATCTCTATGTTTCAACCTTTACCCACAATTCGGTACAATATATCTCACTTTTTAGATAAAATTTATTCCAGTCTCATGCTAGAAAAACAGTTTTCTCAGAGCAATAACATGATTATATCATTTTAAAATGTTATTTGTGATATTACATAAGTATTCTTTATCACAGTACGCCCAAAGTACCAAACTACAGTATAACCTTAATATACCGTATGTCTTAGTTCATGGAAGAAACTATACCTATTATACAGGTATTCGTAATATCTTGGTCCACCTGAATAATGAAATGATCGAAAAATAATGAGTCCATGCGAGTGAATCATATTAATGACCTGGTACACTAATGAAATGAATACTTAATATCGAAGTTTCATTGTGCAGCCCTAAGCATGAAAAACAACCAACATAATTTTGAAAATAAGTTGTTTATTCCTTACTGTAGGTACGAACCATTTTCAGTTTTCCAAACCTTTAGTCTACTGCCATATGTCTGCTCATGACAAGGTAAGAGAAACCCTTAGTTTACATGCACACCAGGAATTTCACTGGTACTATGTCTTGTAACGGCCATGGAAACTTCTATCTAAGACTTATTAGAAAATAACCATATACTAAATATAACATATCCTTCGTAACTGAGCACAAACACTTTCCTTATGTCCTTGCAATACTTATGTTTTACAATACCACAATATGTATGTTCTAGCCAGTTTCTCAGCGACTGTTTGGTACAATGTAATTCATTTGTAGTTAACGTTTAGACCAGTTTGATATAACTCCAAAAGCACATGAATCTGGGAAAATATTATTTAACTGTTCGAGGTCATTAATGTTTATTCTGTACATCAGCCTCTTGATAACAAATGGTTCTATTCACAATGTAACCACATCCCTAATAATAACCAACAGACAATTCATAAAATCAAATTGTTGATTCTCTACTATTTAGCTAAACGTATGAGACTTTGTCAGCTTTCGAGACATCTATGGCCACATGTCTATTCATGATAGGGTCAAAGAAATCCATACACATTGGGAATTCCACTTCACCCACTTCTCGTGTTCTCTAATGGCGTCAAGATCACGCCATTGGTTACAAAATTTCGATTTTAACATGGACTCCTTTTCTCTTAATTTATTATGGCACTAACATCAATAGAATCTCATTAACAGTTTGGCAGTCACTGACAAATGAATAACTATATCCTCTTATTAATGACTTGTGTTTGAATTAGGGGTGACCGTTTTAAACTGAGTTTTACGGTAAGTTAACGAAAAACACCGGGGTGGTAATCAGCATATTTGTACCATGCACTTTGAATGAACAAGAAATCGTGCTAACCAGCTGTTTATCACATTTGCCTCTATCCTCAAACCTGCTCATATTGTTCCCTGCTAAATTAAAAGGATGTGGCTGGGTGTCTTAATTTCGTATGCATGTCCATTAAAAAAGCTTAGAAACGTATGTTTACCATCCTCATTAATTTGACATTCCATAAAAGTTGCATTTAGACAGCAGAACCGTCTTTTATATGTTGCATGGTTCGATGATTGACACTCGATTCGTTTTTGATGTTCACGTCTAAATTAAGGCGATATGGTTATATAATTATGTGCTGCCAGATCTTACACAGTGGCAAGTAGTATATATATGGATAAATATAACAGGGTGGAAAGACACAAAGACTCATAGTATTCATTCCTTTATATTTAACGGGGAGGAATGTGAGCTTAGTCTGATAATTTTTCAGATGTTACCTATTATTTTAGAGACGTGTGTCACCAGGGATTGTACCAAATTACTGTGAATTATCAATTTTGAGAAGATGGGTCGAAAAAAACCTACACTAGAAATTATTATTTCTTGTCCTTGCCGGGAATCGAACCAGGGTCTCTCAGCTTGCAAATCTGAACGTGTTACCGCTACATTACAGGGACGCTAACTTCACAGCAATTTAATTCTTAGATATCTACTGCTTGAATAGTGTTTCCTAACTTCTACCTGCGAGCCTAGTGTTCACCCGTGACCCTGACATACTTCCCGACTGCTCACATAAGCACATGAACGCGTAAAATACATCTACAGAACGTTTTGGGGAAAGTAAGAATGCTCTAACTGCCACTATAGCTTTAGTCATATGGCGCTTGCTTAAAAATGAACATCAGTTTAGGATATAATTTCGTGCAAAAACATCAATATCAGTGCGCAAATACTTTCCGTTCGGCGTTCAGCCCCCTATCCTTGAGGATAGACATTCTGTCTTTCATACTATATCATATGGTTTAATATATTCTTGATCTTGCAGAATGGCAAAATGTGATTTCAATTATTTCTTAAATTAATAACCCACATTAAGTTTCGTCTCTAAGTGGCAATAAAAAGAAAACGTAATTGATTTCAGTTTGACACACTGAAGCGTCTAATGGTGTAGACTGTAGAATCATAAAATGTCGGGTGGATGCACATGGGAACCTTGCCAGCAGGAGGATTTAGTGCCCTACTTATTGCTTAGGAGTTTGCCGCAGTTCCGGCTTAACAAGGGTGAAATATAGTGCCATGTGTCAAAATACAATCCTCTATATGCATAAAATAATACCAATAGATCTGTATGTATTGACAACTGGGATAATTTTTAGAATAGGACCCTTGTATAAGTCATCCCGAACGAAAGGTTTAGTTTGTTCAGTTCGTGTTAAATGAGATTTTATTTCACTAGGCGGTGAGGCATATTATTATAATCATTAAGGAAGAGGAGGGTGGGCTTGCACTAATGTTATGTGGTAAGTATGCTACTAGAAATTGTCTAGAATATCTGTGAGAAATCAAGTGGTTTGGTTTTTTTTAAAAGGGGACGGAAAAAAAAAAGCACTGGAAATTTTCTTGGTTCTTCCAGCAATCGAACCTAGGCCCTCTTGGCTCGCAAGTTAAACGTGCTACCACGCTACCATAAGGACGCTAACTTTGCAGCAGTTTAAACTTAGAGATACCTTCTACCTGAATATTGTTCCTTAAAACTGACGTGTAAGCCCTGTGCTCATCCGTGACAATAGCTGCTTTCCAGTCGCCCAAACATAACAGCGATCTTCATGTTTGTATTTTTCTTTTAGCTTACAGCCGGCGATATGGTTTCATCATCCTGACCCAAATAAAACAAAAAATTGCAAGACACAGCGTCCGTCTAACAGACTTCAGAAAAGACCGGCAGAGGGCATTACGGATGAGACATGGCGTGGAGCTGGAGCAAGACCAGGATATGGGTAATAAATTCATCACATGATATTCCAGTTATGCATTCATAAACCTTTAAGTAGGAGGATCGTCTGAATCAACCACATTCAAGATCTAAAATCTTAAAGTAGGACACGCACATCAAAAATAATTTCCGTTTTTCAATACTTTTTCTCTCTAAAAATTATCTATGATGCTCAATTTTGCGAAGAAAGAGCATCATTCTGTTACCGTGCGCATAATTATGTAATATGACGCAATAAGGAGAGCTAGAGTTACCAGGTTTGGCCCTTGCGTGCACAATTATTCCCCTTCTCCGATCAGCAGAAGCCGGTGGCAAAAACACTGACGTCAATTACGTTCCAGCAGCTACAAACACCTCTACCTGACAATGTATTATTCAGCTTTTTATCAAGTTTCTGGTATTCCAAATTCAAACGTAAAGTTTGATAGTGTAAGCCAGAAAAAGTATTCTGCATTTTTATTGTCTCAGCATGATTTTGTTTGGCATATCTACTCTTCACATGTGAATTAAAACATTCATACCAACATGCTGTCACCCGTCCGCAGAGCACTGGCTTGACAGCTTGGCCGTGTGGCAAGAACGTATATGACGTAAGTTTATGGCCGCCACGCCAGCAGCAGTTGTAACAATTCGGACTTTGGATAATGTAATTCTGTGGGTTGTCTGGAGCCAGCAGAGTAGTTATATCATTATGGCAGGCACTTGAAAGACTGTTTTATTGGAATAATAATGTATCGTATGATTTAANCAGCTTACAGCCGGCGATATGGTTTCATCATCCTGACCCAAATAAAACAAAAACTTGCAAGACACAGCGTCCGTCTAACAGACTTCAGAAAAGACCGGCAGAGGGCATTACGGATGAGACATGGCGTGGAGCTGGAGCAAGACCAGGATATGGGTAATAAATTCATCACATGATATTCCAGTTATGCATTCATAAACTTTTAAGTAGGAGGATCGTCTGAATCAACCACATGCAAGATCTAAAATCTTAAAGTAGGACACGCACATCAAAAATAATTTTCCGTTTTTCAATACTTTTTCTCTCTCAAAAGTATCTATGATGCTCAATTTTGCGAAGAAAGAGCATCATTCTGTTACCGTGCTCATAATTATGTAATATGAGGCAATAAGGAGAGCTAGAGTTACCGGGTTTGGCCCTTGCGTGCACAATTATTCCCCTTCTCCGATCAGCAGAAACCTGTGGCAAAAACACTGACGTCAATTACGTTCCAGCAGCTACAAACACCTCTACCTGACAATGTATTATTCAGCTTTTTATCAAGGTTCTGGTATTCCAAATTCAAACGTAAAGTTTGATAGTATAAGCATTTTTATTGTCTCAGCATGATTTTGTTTGGCATATCTACTCTTCACATGTGAATTAAAACATTCATACCAACATGCTATCACCCGTCCGCAGAGCACTGGCTTGACAGCTTGGCCGTGTGGCAAGAACGTATATGACGTAAGTTTATGGCCGCCACGCCAGCAGCAGTTGTAACAATTCGGACTTTGGATAATGTAATTCTGTGGGTTGTCTGGAGCCAGCAGAGTAGTTATATCATTATGGCAGGCACTTGAAAGACTGTTTTATTGGAATAATAAGGTATCGTATGATTTAATATGGTCTGTAGGACGGTGCAGTCTTCCTTTAAGGAATATGCATGATAGCCAGATGCAGCTCGCAATATCGGCTTTTATGAGCTGGTGAATCCATTTTTTCTGTATAATACTGTACTGTCATGGCTCGATTTTGACTTCTGTGTTTCAGCACGCGGGTGAAACAAGGAAGTCATGCATACCACCCTGTCTTTTGACCTAAATCCACTCTATGACCGGGAGTGTGTGCGCTGGGGTGTTGAACTTGATTTTGCTTGCATTCCTTGAGTAATTGAATTGCTTTTGCTGTCAGTTTAAGCGGCTCTAGGTTCACTGGCACCTATTAACAGGCCAACTCTCTGATTGTTTACAATCCTATTCATCCGCTAATATATAAAATCACCTCCTTGTGAGGCCCTGCCAGCCAATATCGGGGTGTAGAAATACATTTTGTAAAATGACTGTGATCTAGATAAAGCATCCAGTTTTAAAGTTTCAGGTACAATCCGAGCCTTATAAATTATGTAAATAGAAAGTGTGTTAGGCGTATCTGTTATTAGCACACGGTCAAAACCAGCCCAATGAAAATTTGAGAAACTAATCAGAAGGAGAGGTGTCTATTTTTTCAAGAGATTTGTTAAAACTTTTGCCCCCCCCCCCAACAACCGCACTCTCTTATTCTTATTGTCTCTTCATAAAATTAAGGCAATGGAAGGTCTTTAATCTCCACTGAAAAAAAAAATCACAGTCGAATTTGTTGAATTACACATTATTTTCAGTCTTTTTGTCTCTCAAACGTTAAGGCAATGATTGAGAAAAAATTCACAGTCGAATTTGTTGCAATACACATAAAGAAAAAAACCCAATAAGATACAATTATAACCTTTCTTTGCACTTTTCTCCACAGACGATGCTGGCTTTCGTCGTTATGGTATGTCTCCTCTCTGACTTCACGGCGGTGGGCCTAGTCTCTATCAGAATCGGGTAAGTCTGTCTCAGTATGACTCTCAGTCCTTTTTCTTTATTAAATCACTTCTGATAAGTACTTTTTCCCTGATCCCGCTCTCCAGCCCTTCCTCCCCCCCACCCCCAATGTTGTTAAGCGGCACCATGGTTACTAAAATGCCAGGTCATATTCACGCATTTTACAGTGATAATGGATACAAATTCAATCTCTAAATGAAGAGTGATGCGAATTTTCCGGTCCAAAAGTTTAGTTACCTACGTTCAGCCGTCTTCTACCAACATTCACATAGAAATGACGACTTTTATCTTGCCCCTAAGCTCAATGGCGTTCAAGAGCAGCATAATGGGAAGAAATCATTGTAGACTATTGTTGCTTTCTTTGAATTTAATTTTCACTTTCAACCCGTGACCCGTTTACTTGCCAAACATCCAAAGGCATACCTATAAAGAAAATAACAACACATTTTTTGTGAACTTTTGGACTGTATTCCATGGCTTGTTCGTACCGTTATCGATGTCACATATACGAACTTATGAATTATATATACGAGATATAAATATATGTTAAGTCTGATAAGGAGCTCCCCGCCGTGTGAACTCATTACTTTTCCCATTCGCCCCTGGATGCTTGTTTGGGCTGTTGCTGGCTAACTGGCCAGTTGAGAGATGAATAGATGCATAGAATAGAAGGCTGGTTGCCTGCCTGCCTGCCTGCCTGCCTGCCTGCCTGCCTGCCTGCCTGCCTGCCAGCCAGCCAGCCAGCCAGCCACCTACTTGCCTGCCTGTCTATCTGCCTCCTTCTTTGCCTGCCTGCTTGCCTGCCTGCTGTCCAGTCATCCCACTGGCTGTCAAATCTTGCATTCAGTCAGACACAACAGTTCAAACGAGTTCTAATTCATCAGCATCGAATAGTATTACTATAGTGCGTCCAACAATATACGTTCTCGGATTTTCGCGAATATCTTTGATTTGTTTGGATCAATCTTCGCCAAATTTTGCATAGCCTCCTGTTTCAATTTGTCTTGACAAGAAACTAATTTTTGACGGTTACGAAGATGAAAATACAAAAGTTTTCTTCATCAACTTATATAAAAAACTCGACCCACAGGAAATCGCGAAAATAAGGTGGTTTACAGCTACGTGGGTTATGACGTGAGGATACGCAGCTTCTCCAAACACAAACAGTTTTGATACGGATAATTGTAGTGCATGTTTCAAAATTCTAATATCAAGGTTGTTTTGTTCCTGTAATATTTAACTTTTCAATCTACTTTAGCTTATGCTCTTTGTGTTTCTTGGCTTTTTGTCATGTCATTTTAAGACAACAGAAGAGTAAACTTCTAATATAGAAAGATGATGATTGGACGTTTATATCTTCAGTACCCTGAGAGTGATATATACTTTGGCCTCAAATAGTTTCAGCATGCATCGTTCTATCAAATCTAAGTCAAAGTTGTCCAGGCGTGGCTTGCGACCTCTTTGACTGGGTCTGTCATTCCTATGAACTGACAGATCCTTCTGCCAGCGTCTAAGCGTGGTGTTTGTAACGCCTGTGCAGGCACTGGTGCGTGTCAAAGGATATTTTAATGCTATTTGAAGGCTATTTTTCATAGCCTCACGTTTGTGATAGTTTAGTACCTTGAGCGCTATTTCTTTGACTCCTAGATCATTCTGTCGAGGCATGACGTTAAAAATATATTAAGATTTTAATAGTTGTGAGTCTGCTTTTTTAATGTTTGTGTAGACCAGCCTTTTGTTTGCATCAGAATGCTTGGCATGTTCATTACGCAGAACAAAAACTGGGGTGTGCACAATGATGCACAATCGGGATTCCAAAAAATCTGCGCCAAAATCAGTGTGTGTATTATTTGTATGTGTAAAAAGGGGAGGGGGTGAAATGCACCGAGATGGAGCCATCAAACTGTACACTCTTTTTGATAAAATATGACGAAGGGAAGGGGTGGGGACAGTAAGAAGTCAAAGGTTGCGAAGAGACTTTCTATTAGTTGCTGATGACTGTTGTATTTTATTTTATGTCAGTTCTGGTCGTGGACGTAGTAGTTTGTCTTTTTTAACGGATGCGGTCGGCGATAAAAACAGCAACGAGGGAGGAGAAAATGTTTTGTCTCAATTGCGGAACACAGAACACATTGCATTGCCTGAAATATTTGGACTTGCTCTTATGTGGAACTGATGTCAACAGAAGACAACTGTGAAAACTGTAAAACTTCTGTATTTTAAACAATCGAGTGTCTTGAGTTTTTTATATACTTTAATGAAGAAAACTTTTTTATCTGTGACTGTATAAAGATGAAAAAATATGTTTCTATCAAGACAAATTGAAACAGGAGGCTATGCAAAATTTGGCGATTATTGATCCAAACAAATCAAAGATATTCGCGAAAATCCGAGAACGTATATTGTTGGACGCACATCACAGTGTGCTGTCCACAGTGTGCAGTTTTCATGCCTTCCTCATAACTAGGTGATTGCTGAATAGCAAGGCTTATGCAATACCTCAAACAACAACAACAACAACAACAACAACAACAACAACAACAACAACAAATTTCTCTTTGTTGAGTAATATGCGTTTCCAGTCGATATAGGGTCGTTTTCCATAAATCAGGTGAGTTCAAATGCAAAATATTGATATAATATTCAGAATTTCAAGCCAGTTCTGGTAATATTATTGAATTTCATTTAGGAATGCAAAAAGACACACAAAGGGGGATTTTATAATACGCATTAGCGGATTAATTGGCTTGTACAGAATGAGTGATTTGCCCCTCTAATAGGTGTCACATACCTTTTCATCGGAAGTTTTTTTGTTCTAAAGTTCATTCTTACTGGCAACCTGCTCAGAGGTTTATCTATCATGCTGGCGCAAATTCTGAACAAAGACTCAATATTCACATTAACCAGTCAAAATATAAATTCCCTCCCCTCCTCGATTGGTTTTTGTTTTTTTAAGGGTAAGAAGTATATCGCTGAACTTTGTCACACAAGAAAATCTTACCGTCTGGCTACCCAGCCAAAATACTCTCCATCGGGTAGTCAGGCTGTTCAGCCAAAATAGCCCTGTTCAAAAAAGAAAAAAGAATCCTAAGCATACTATAAAGGCTTTGGTCTCTTCACGCTCATAAAACAGTTACTCACGGTGGCAATTTTCTCTGAACTGTGTTTTATCTTCAAATTGCGTTCATATGGAATGCCATTATTATACGTTGTGTGTATGGACAGGATGCCATCAACTGAGGAGTCGGAAGTCGTTCAACGGTTTCCTGGATTCTTTCGGACACCGGAGGAACAAGCAGCGGTGGAGAGAGATGTAAGTACAGTATAATCTAATGACCTTGACACACAGAATAAAAGTACTTTTATAGTAGTGTAATCTATAAGTATAAGACACTAACTCAAAATTTATGTCAAGACAAGGCTTCCGAGATAACTACACAGTGGAGAAACACGTGGTTTTCACCAAAATCTTTGCAACATGCAACAAAATATATATACGTATATATATTCGTATATAAGTATTTAATGTTAATATACAGTATATTTTAGTCACTTTCAAGGATGTTTTTTTTAAAAATCGAGGACAAGTAATTTAGATAATGCGTTTGTATATTATTTTGTTCCTGTCCAGTTTTACATAAGGCCATTTTCTTATAGCTTTTAGGTTTAACAAACCAAATCACGATGAACCTTGGAGCAACCATGAGTGCTCTAGCACCAATTAGAGAAAAACAAATATGACTGACCCATTCCACTTGCAACTGTAAATTTTTGGATAGAGTTAGAGACTGATACTTCTCTCAGGGACAGCTTACAGAATAATAATAAGAACCGCCCCTTGCCTTCTCCTGCAAGCCTCAAACAAACATAGTTCTGCGCAGTGAAACGTCGTTCAAGAGTCGTTGTTGGTATTAATTTCATGTTTGTAGTACTGTGTAGATATGGTGTTTCGTGAACCACACATGTTATGTATTTTATCCGTTAGGATGATAGTTGAAGAGGAACGCATAGAGGAAGTTTATACTAATTGATGTATTTTACTCTGCTGTAGTTTGCTTGTAATGTTCCAGTTATTTGTATGATCTTAAATGCCTGTATCTTAGCTGACACCTTTTATTTGTATTGTATCTTCCTTGGATACAGCCCCGATATAAAGGGGTTATTTGAATAAATAAATGAATAAATAAATAAATAGCATAGGTGTGCATAGTTTTGAATTTGAGAATTTTATTCCAGTTCTTTTTAAATTATGTGGTATATTTCATCTCTGCGGAACAGAGGTGGGGTAACCATATTTTAGAGACGTTTGTTCTGCAACTTGAGGGTCAACGCCACATTTGAGGGAATACTGCGTGTGTCAGGATATTCTCCAGTTCAGACTGCTAATCTGTCTCAATGAATGTTCTGCCCATAGATATTCTACGATAATAATACACAATATCATAACCCCTTTAATTCTGCCAGACTACATCGATGCGCACCACCAAGTTTGCTTCAAGAAATCTCGCACGAAGCGCCACGTTCTTTGGCACCACAAGACACTGCTGACTGGCCTGAAAGATGCATTAGAAATGGCTGATGAAAAATTATACCAAAGAATGAAATTACTGTTTTAAACTTAATATTTAAAAATGCTCTTACCTCCTTAAATGATACGCAGTTAGAACCACAGGACAGCATATAATGCCAGAGTTCAAGTCGATTTGATCAGTGATAAGGTTGTTGCTAGTCGCCAGGATGCTATAATATACTAGAAGACAGTACCCACCCTCTAACAAATGACTATATTATATCAAATAGTAGAAACCACCTTTTACAACCATATGCAAGAACTGAGCGGTATAATACATCATTCGTGCCTTCAACATTAAGGAAACTTAGCAGTAATAGTGTGTAAAATGCTTTGTGAATGTATATTATATTCCTCTGTTATGCGGATGGAAGGAAAGGATGGGTGTGCGTATGCGTGCTTGTATGCATGTGTGTGTGTTCGTATGTGTGTTCGTGTGTGTGTTTGTGTGTGTGTGTGTGTGTGTGTGTGTGTGTGTGTGTGTGTGTGTGTGTGTGTGTGTGTGTGAGNAGAGAGAGAGTGAGAGAGAGAGAGAGAGAGAGAGAGAGAGAGAGAGAGAGAGAGAGAGAGTATGCCATATTTGTACGTAATCACATTTATCTTATGAATGGATTATTAAAGTTTATCTTATCTTATCTTATTTTATCTTATCTTATAGCGATTTTGGAAGTTTGTTTTCATCAACATTACTTACCATAACCAGAGTACAAACACGCAAATTTTTGCCATCATAGTACATGTACTATGTACTGTCGCCTGCTGTCATTCAAACTCTCTGTTTCGTTGGCCATTCCCACTGATCGGTATTGGAGATAAGCATCTGGGCTAAAAAAAAAAAAAAGTACTTTTAACAGCCCATGACAAGTAAAGTGTTATGCCGTGTCTCTTCGTTTGACACCCCCCACCCCCCACCTCCAACCCCCTCCCCTCCAGTGAAAACCCGGTTGGGGCCTCAGGCTATCTCCAGAAAACAAAGATTAATTCATTGGCAGGTCCTATCTCGCTCCAATCCCGGAACCCAAATACTGCTGCTATTAATTTAATAGAAACTGGCCAGAGAAGTGAAAAATGCATTAGAACAGGCCACAGCTGAGGTCATAAGGCCACTAGGAGGGAGAAAAAATTGACTTGAACATTTTTTTCACCTTTAACAGGAAATCTAGCCCAAGCGATATCAAAAGTAATGCGCGTGTAACTATCACGATGAAGACATCAATGCCGATATTTCAACCATAGGGGTCCTGGCTCCTGAGTTAGTCCGGTGTGCTTCCCCTCCTTTTCCGCCAAATGTTCATGTGTGTGCAATGTATCTCGGTTTATCGTGAATTCGACAGAACGCCGTTGTAAAAGAATCTCGGCTGACTGGAAATCTGGCCTCACATTATTTAATGAAAACGTTGTTGTTTTTTCGTTATAGTTTAAAGATGTTGACACTGTGACACCAGCTGCCGCAGAGTATGAACCTAGTCAGGAATTCTGTGAATTGAGGTAAGAAATGGGAAAGAAAACTGAGAATTTGAGAATTAAGTATAGGATCTCTCATCATAGTAAGAATCACATTACCACTGCAGACTGAACGCCGGTGAATTTCACACCGAGAGCCAGGAAGGGTGCGTTTAGCATCGATGCACTATAGTGCAATGCACAATTCGTGAGATGACATAGTCTATTTCCAAACATCCCGTACACGCTTGAACTTACAGGCGTCAAATTTTGTACGGCCTTCTTTCTCAATTTGTCTACAGAGAAAAGTATTTTTTTTGGCACTTCTGCACGAGAAAAGAAAAAAATCCTTCTTAAAACTATACAAAATGGGCTCTTTCCTTTCGGGAATCATCAGCTGGTCTTTTTAGTTCTCAGTATTTACTTTCCATAAAGAAGGTCACATCCATAAACTAGACCTAAAGTGTACATACTTACACCACAATACACAACTGGGGACGAGGTTGCGGAAGCCTTGCGACCGCCTTTCCAGGTATTGCAACTTTTACACACTTCATACAATTGAAAGTGAACTCTTTTCTATTTCAGACAGGCTAACCTTTCCATCAGTCATGCTGGTTAATTTTTTTTTTTTTTGAGTTATCCTGTTGGCACTTCAAACGACCAATCAACAGAACGACACACATCAGAATTACTATATTTCATGACAAACGTAATTACGGACCGACTAAATGCTACAAATTAAGCTAATTGCATTTACCCAAAAGACATTTACCTTTATATGGGATTGCATCAATTGGTAAACTTTCGCACACTGGGCACGATTTAGCACACCACGCCTAAATAAATAAGTGAAATCACTGTCTATCTCGTTGAGGCACTGTAGAACTCTGTACGCTATGGCCACATGCCCTGTTTTCGATTTTTATATACTTTTTTTAAGGAAAAAAAGTTTATTTTACAGTCAAATTATAAAGAAAAATATCAAATAGCGTAGAAAAATATCAAATAGCGTAGACAAATTGAGATAGGAAACCAGGCAAAATTCGACACACGTAAATGCAACCGTTTCAGGGATTTTCGCAGAAACATTGTCCGGCGAATTATGAATCGCACTATAATGCAATTCTTACAATGGTAAGAAATCCCATCGTTAATGTGCAAGTTCTCTAATATCACATTCTTTAATTTACTTTCCCAAACCAGCAGAAATTTGGCTTGAGCCCTTTAGCGTTATGTCATGGTGTAGTATGTGCAGATTTTATTCCAGCTGTTTGTGAATTGAGTTTGAGGTAATTCCAAGATACGGATGAGGCAGAAGGAACTTCTGTTGCTGATCATTCAGAGATGGACATTTGAAAAAGAAGTGCTTCATTGTTTCATCTCAGCACTCACATAGAGGAGCAATTATCATCTTCACTGTTTCATCTCAGCACTCACATAGAGGAGTAATTATCATCTTCACTGTTTTATCTCAGCACTCACATAGAAGAGTAATTATCATCTTCACTGTTTCATCTCAGCACTCACATAGAGGAGCAATTATCATCTTCACTGTTTTATCTCAGCACTCACATAGAAGAGTAATTATCATCTTCACTGTTTTATCTCAGCACGCACATAGAGGAGCAATTATCATCTTCACTTTTTTATCTCAACATTCACATAGAGGATTAATTATCATCTTCACTGTTACATCTCAGCACTCATAGAGGAGTAATTATCAACTTCATTGTTACGTCTCAGCACTCATGAAAGAGTAATTATCATCTACACTGTTTCATCTCAGCACTCATAGAGGAGTAATTATCATCTTCACTGTTTCATCTCAGCACTCACATAGAGGAGCAATTATCATCTTCACTGTTTTATTTCAGCACTCACATAGAGGAGCAATTATCATCTTCACTGTTTCATCTCAGCACTCACATAGAGGAGTAATTATCATCTTCACTGTTTCATCTCAGCACTCACATAGAGGAGTAATTATCATCTACACTGTTTCATCGCAGCACTCACATAGAGGAGTAATTATCATCTTCACTGTTTCATCTCAGCACTCACATAGAGGAGCGATTATCATCTTCACTGTTTCATTTCAGCACTTACATAGAGGAGTAATTATCATCTTCACAGTTTCATTTCAGCACTTACATAGAGGAGTAATTATCATCTTCACTGTTTCATTTCAGCACTTTCATAGAGGAGTAATTATCATCTTCACTGTTTCATTTCAGCACTTACATAGAGGAGTAATTATCATCTTCACTGTTTCATTTCAGCACTTACATAGAGGAGTAATTATCATCTTCATTGTTTCATTTCAGCACTTACATAGAGGAGTAATTATCATCTTCACTGTTTCATCTCAACACTCACATAGAAGAGTAATTATCATCTTCACTGTTTCATCTCAGCCCTCACAGAGAGGAGTAATTATCATCTTCACTGTTTCATCTCAACACTCACATAGAGGAGTAATTATCATCTTCACTGTTTCATCTCAGCCCTCACAGAGAGGAGTAATTATCATCTTCACTGTTTCATCTCAACACTCACATAGAAGAGTAATTATCATCTTCACTGTTTCATCTCAGCCCTCACAGAGAGGAGTAATTATCATCTTCACTGTTTCATCTCAACACTCACATAGAGGAGTAATTATCATCTTCACTGTTTCATCTCAGCCCTCACAGAGAGGAGTAATTATCATCTTCACTGTTTCATCTCAACACTCACATAGAAGAGTAATTATCATCTTCACTGTTTCATCTCAGCCCTCACAGAGAGGAGTAATTATCATCTTCACTGTTTCATCTCAACACTCACATAGAAGAGTAATTATCATCTTCACTGTTTCATCTCAGCCCTCACAGAGAGGAGTAATTATCATCTTCACTGTTTCATCTCAACACTCACATAGAGGAGTAATTATCATCTTCACTGTTTCATCTCAGCCCTCACAGAGAGGAGTAATTATCATCTTCACTGTTTCATCTCAACACTCACATAGAGGAGTAATTATCATATCAGTAGAATACTGAGGCTCCGAATCTCAGGTATTCCAACTGCTCACTTATTAATTGTTTCCAAGAACTGATCAGTTTTAGAGGAAACCTTCATGACATCGAGAGGCTTTATTCGAATTTCCAGCCTAGTCACTGATAAACTCTAATCAGCTGCGTCTATTTTTAATCTAAGATATTAAATTATTAGAGTTCTCCGACCTGAAATTTGCATTTTGTTATGCATCATGGCTAGGCATGTTTGATATGAGATACTGTTTTTACAATGTATTATTCCATATACAGTATTACAAATTTTTACCCAACGTATCTGGTCTGTCAATCTTGACTGAATTCAAAATGCGCATATTGCCATTTTCAACAAGGACACATTGAAGGCTCTGGGTGTAAAGTTCCATGTTTTTATGACATAGTATACGATGTACAAGCTCTTAGTCTACATTTTTAAAACCTAATTTGCACTTGACCGAATGTTCCGAATTCAGCTACATTTTTAATCCCAGTTAAATAGAATCGGAAGTCCTGGGCTTAGAACCAGTATTTTCATATCGTCATGCTCATCCCACATTTGCCTATGTCAGGTTTTAAGGTTTTGAGACTGAGCGCTGTAAACCTGTTGCTCAAAGCAAAACAGGGCGGCAAAAAGTTGTTTAGATTGTGAAACTGGGATATAATAACAATTCAAAACTCAACATTATTTTAATCTAGGGGGAAAAAGGAGATGAATGGAAAATCATAGTAAAATAAAGAACACAAATCATTTTTAAAAAAACACACACAGACAAATTTGACAAACGTGCAATGAGTCTGACGATCTGCAACGTGTCTAGGTTTATTAGCCATAAAACTTTGATTACATTTGTTTAGTATTTTTATATGCAAACTTTGACTCAATGTTAAAGGCTAAAATGCCAATCCGACAAAATGCCCAGCGATGAAAATTAAAGTCCTAGGCATTAGAAATGTTTGTATGAAGTGTCAGGCTTTTATTAAGAAGTGCTTGTTTGGGGCACATGTCCTCCTTATTCAGTTTCAGTTTAGTTTATTATAGGCACTAGGCCAAAAGCATTCAATTTACATAGTACATTACACAATTATGAGACATCAGGCAGGCATCTTCATTCATTATTTAGAGTGTCAGGAAGTCAAAGAGTCGAAAGCACTCGCTAGACGGGGATATCCTCTTCTGTTGTCTCGCTCTCTGTGTTAGAAAGCTTCCTCTCTATGCGATCTTCACCCGAATGGCTACTGAAAACTGGGCAGGGGGTAAGAAAGTTGAGAAGTCATTAAAAAGCATTTTTGAAAAATCAAATGCTTTTCCGTTGATGTATTTTTGGTGTCTTTAATTAATAAGGGCAATCTTTGTATTCTTTCATCAGATGCCCAGATCAAACCACCTCGTCTCCAAGACCATCACAGACCACCTCTTCACCAGCTTCATCAACTGGCAGTTACACTGGTTCTACATTCCAAATTAGCAGCCAAACCACCTCATCTACAACTACCGCACCTACACTCACCCCAAGTACCTCTACTGCCACTAACAGCTTGTCATTGACAAGTATCGCTACTGCCCCAAGTACCTATGCTGCCACTTTTTCACCACAAAGTATCTCTACTGCCCCAAGTATCTCTAGTGCCACTGTTTCATTACCAAGTATCTCTACTGCCCCAAGTATCTCTAGTACCACTTTTTCACCCCTAAGTAGCTCTACTGCCCCAAGAATCTCTAGTACCACTTTTTCACCCCAAAGTATCTCTACTGCCCCAAGTATCTCTAGTACCACTGTTTCATTACCAAGTATCTCTACTGCCCCAAGTACCTCTAGTGCCACTTTTTCACCCCAAAGTATCTCTACTCCCTCAAGTACCGCTGCTGCCATTAACACCTTTTCATCCCCAAGTGCCGCTACTGCCACTAGCACCATTTCACCCTCAAGTACCTTACCTCTAATTATCTCATCTCCAAGTACCTCACATCCAATTACCTCACCTGACAGTAACACCAGTCCCACATCGACCTCACAGGTCAGAAGACGTAGAGAAGCCAATTACGAATGGGTACCACAACAGGAAGCTATACACGAACTGAATGAAAGACGAGTCATCAGAGCAACATCGCTTGGGAACCCAGTGTACCATGCTTGCTGTATATCGTGAGTTTGTGTGTGCGTGCGTGTGTGTGTGTGTGTGTGTGTGTGTGTGTGTGTGTGTGTGTGTGTGTGTGTGTGTGTGTGTGTGTGTGTGAGAGAGAGAGAGAGAGAGAGAGAGAGAGAGAGATAGACCCAGTCTCTGTTCATTCCTATATGAAACTTTAATAACTTTATTAAGCTCAAATGCTCTAGACACAAATGAACATAACATGAACATTAGAGGAATAGATGGCCTATATACTTTATACCTCAAGTGACAGTAACACAACTTGTACATTCCACGGTAGCACCCAAATCATTCCATGCCAAACAATTTTTGGGTGCAGCCAAACAAATCCATTCTTGTCAAACACGACCCAGGCCACACAGAGCTCACAGAGCAGAAGACGTGGAAAAGCTGATTAACCATTATGTTTCATCTGTATAATTTTCCCACCTTCAATAACTCGTATTTACAAAATCCTCCAAGTCTATATCCGTGAAAAGACATATAAGCGTATGAAAAACAAAAGAGATTGAATATCTCAAGATACTTTGCTTCAGACAGTTGATGTTATATAAGTACCATGTTCCAGAAGCAACTAAGAATGGTACACAGTACTTAGCATTTTCGAGAATGCGAATTCTGCTACTAACAACAAAAAAAAAAAGAACACCATTCTTTTGTCATGTGTCGAGGGAAACATTTCTGGTGTCAAAATGAAATTCGGAAAAGTAAATGCAGACTCTCATCGTCTGTATTTCATTTTCTGCACTGAGCATTTTTTTCAACACATAACAGCTCACAAATTCCTATATTGCAGGATTCCCGAATGAGCGTGTTGCTTCATAACGCTTGACATTCCATGTCCTATCGTTTCTCATACCATGATAAAAAAAAAAAAAGAGAGAAACTATGATTTAGTTATTACATCGTCGTCTTCACCATCGCCATCGTCATTATCATCATCTCGTTGTAAAATAAGAAAAAAAAACATCATCATCATTATCATTATCATCATGACCATCACCATCATCTTCGACAACAACAACAGCAACAACAACAACACCAACTTTGTCATCAATACAATCATTTTAATGTAATCATATTATGTAGCAGACCAGTTCAACCTGTCATGGGCAAACTGCCTTATGTGCGAGAAATTCTCGAATATTTGGCTAGCTTGTTATAATTGACCTTATAAATCTAAAAATGTAAAGATGTGATGACTTAAGAAATGTTCGTATCATACTTTTCAGACGTTCCAAGTTCATAAGTCCTGACAGTGCACCAAACTTAAGAGGAGACAAAATGTGCACGATTATCCAGTTTTCAGGCCACAGACAGTACTTTCTCAGTCAGGAATGCAGGTACGGTACTTGTTTTAGAGAGTAAGTACCTGTTAAAAAACGAAATCAGCCGGATCAAAAACTTTGGTTTGGTTTGGTCTGAGTTGCACTTTAGACGTAGAAGCCTTAAAAGGAGAAAGTAAACAGAGGTGCTTCCTTCCTTTCGTTTTAGCGATGCTTTCCGATTGACAGTTTTCCTTTTAACCGTTATCTGCTCTATATGATTTTTACATACTTCATGTCCTGAGTCTGCTTTTCTTGCACATACAAACGTTGCGAAAATGGAAGAAAAATTAATGAATGCATTAATTAAAATGATCGTGCACTGTACTGTTCCAATGTAGATTTCTTACATTACCATTGAACATTTATCACAAGGTGTTATTCTTAATGAAATGAGATTTTCACATTTTAACCAAAGCATAATACATGCCGTAATATGTGACATTTATATAATAGCACCCACTCTCGCTGCGTGGGTCCTAGGGTCTAAACGCAAACAAAGATGTACATTTTTGAACCGTACATAGAATCGCTCGCTAAAATATTTCATGCATGAAAGATAATAACATGTACACTCACAAACTATATATTCACAGCGGTCATTCAAAACTGTAGCACCCAGTACGGATTTAAAGAAAAAAAAACACAAAACAGAATCCAGAGCAGTTAGAAAGAACCGCTTTGGTGATCTGGATAACTGGTCTTTTACCAGTACCGTTTAACCGGTTATTTTTGTTCCGGTTTTCTCCCTAGCATAATCAATGGTGGTGCAATGTAAAGTTTGTGACGTTAAACCCTACCAATATTTTCTCAGGTGTGTCCGATCTATATTTTAATATAAGAATAGGCAGGTCGTCCCTGTTTCCCAAATACCACCGGAAGATCACAACTTCTTTAGCCCCATCAAGAAACTTGACCACGCGCCGCCACTGGACCTAATGATCGTTCGCGTTCGGGTTGTTTATAGGCGTTGGCGGTGCGGACCAGCGCGACGCGCCTATTGGCAGAATTCGATGACACTGGTTGGAAAACAGTGGAGTATCCAGTCAGTGATTGGCTGTAGTCCGGTTGACAAAAGTGATATCTGGAAGTAAGATACCACTAATGTTTTGTTGTTGTTGTTGTTGTTGTTGTTGTTGTTGTTGTTGTTGTTGATTTAGTCAACACAAATGTCCTGATCAGTAATCCGTTTGGTCCCACTCTGTAACTATTGAGCATTTTTTTTTTTCTACGGCCAATTTTATACCAACTGCTAAGATAATAGTACTTTTACAAACGATAGCTACTACTATCGTTTGAAGTGTCAACTAAATCAATCGAATTTACAACTATATTCACATAAGATAAGGTGCTTTCGATACCGCAAATTAAAAGTATCGGTGGCAGTTTCATACAAACTAATACAATACAAGTGATAATATATTGTAAGTTCAGTGGCACGATATATGCCCACTGGTTCCATTCACATATCGATTGATAGTTTATTGGTGTAGTTGTCACATCAAACGGCACAATTATTTATCGCTTGTACTGGTACCAGTACCGTAACAGTCGAAACATAAATGACCGTAGATAAAAATGTTGAATAGGTACAGTGTAGGACCAAACGGATTCTTGATGAGGACATCTCTATTGACCAAAAACCGCAAAACAACATTATTTTATTAGTTGTGCTCTACTTCCAACTTCTAGTAATAAGTCTGTTAACTGGCAACTGGACCACTGGTGGTCACTCTCCAAGGCTTGCATAAATCTGGAAAACAACAGCTCTGTTCCTTTTTGTGTTTCTGATGACAGGCACGCGAAGGGCTGTACAGGTTGTGGGTGTGGCCAGGAAACTGCAGCGATGACAGCAGTTGTGAAGAACGACGACTACCCATATAAAAGCGGTGATAAATATGTCGTGGAGATCATCACATTGCCTGGATGCTGTAAATGCTTCAATAATCTGCAGCCGCCACCTTGATTACTGGAAGGCGAAAGAAAGAGAGAGAGAGTGAAAGAGAGAGAGAGAGAGAGAGAGAGAGAGAGAGAGAGAGCGAGAGAGAGAGACAGACAGACAGACAGACAGACAGACAGACAGACAGACAGACAGACAGACAGACAGACAGACAGACAGACAGACAGACAGACAGACAGACA